>SSNP01000017.1:2706636-2899596 GCA_006937955.1 Pachypanchax playfairii | reverse complement strand
CATTTTGTCTCTCATAGTTGAGGTATACCTATGATGAAAATTACAGGCCTCTCTGATCTTTTTAAGTGGGAGAACTTACACAATTGGTGGCTGACTAAATACTTTTTTGCCCCACTGTACCAGACAGATGAACTACAACCTTGACTATTTAAAGATATTGATTTGGCTGCTTTGTTAAGGGAAAGTTATTCTGTCCATAACACTTTGAAAAAGATTAATCTTCAGTTAATTTATACAAAGAGTCATTAGTTCAATTACCTGTTTTGTTTCAGCAATTTACTTTTATCCCAAAATACCTGTTCCTACAAACACTAAACCAAAAATAATAAAATAATAAATATAGAAATGAGAAATTATTTATAAATTAGAATGTACTACATGTACAAAAAGATTTTTTTCAGTGAACTTTTTTTTTAAAGATGGGCTTTTGAGGTCGGGATAAATAATTCTTCTTATCCAAATCTGTAAATCCAATCAGAAGGGCCTTGTCCACATTATTTAGCCCCTTTCAGGGCTTGATAGGTAAGTTGTAGCTTTAGGTCATAATAGCCTGACCTCTGGTCAGTTCCCATTGATTGACCATCATCTGACCCCGCAGTTTGAAAATAGAGCTGCATACAGGTCCATTTGGTAGTCTGGATACTATCACTAGCATACAGAGCTAATGGAGTTATGCTAGTGTTATTGGAAGATGTATCAAGATAGAAATAGCATTGGAAGGCAGGGTTATTTCTGTGTCAGGAAGAAGAGCACAGAAAATTGGATTTCAAAACAAATGATATGAGCATCTGTCAGTTTATCCATTCTTACAGTGGTCAAGTTCTGTGGTTAATGCTATAATTTCAAAACTAAATCACTGTCAGATTCAGTTTTTTGCATGGTTTAACACTGATTGAGCTCAGATCTTTGCCATTCTTTATTGACCCCAAAATGTATTTCTTCATTTTAAACTAAACCAAACAATATTATGACTGACAATTTTTAAAACTAAACCTGAACTCTTCTGCATTTTTTTGTGGGTATGTCAGACTGTTGTTATCAGACTTCATCATCTTCTCTTCCTTGCATGCATTTTTCTGTTTGTGCCTCATCCCTTAAATTTCTGTCCCTTACCTGATAACCATTTCATTCTAGCAGTCAAAATCCAAATCATCAACATGTCACAGGCTAGATAGTGATTTGAGGAGGCTGCAAGGAAACTGAAAAGATAAAATGAGTATATCAGTTCTCATAAAATCATTCAACAATGCTTTGTTGGGTTTCATTGACAAGTTCTGTACATCCATTGTATCCTAAAACTGTATTCAGATTTCTTCTCCTAACATGACAAAACACTGTCTGTATATATCTTTCTCTGAAGTTACCTCTGTTTTTACCCGCAGGGGGTAATTGGGATAAGAATGTGGCATCATTAGGTTTTTTTAGTGGCAGACGTTAGATGTGCTGAAGACTGTCCTGTCCATCCCCTGCTGGGTGTCCCTCAACCTTCATCACTCCTGACTGTCATCCCTCATCTCTGCATGATTTGCTGCTTCTCTCAAAAAGTCAGCCACAGATTATACACTTGATGCTCATCGAAGCATGAATAAAGAGAATACCCCAGGGGGACGCATATCCAATTTCAGCATCAGGGGTGCACCACATGATAATTTATGTTTGTTTGTAGTTTCAATTCAATGTATGTACATCTTATACTTGCGTGTGCGCTTGTTTATATAATTACTGTGTGACTGTAACCATTTGATAGTTGCAATTCTGGTACTTTGCAAGTGCTGTAACACACTTTGTCCAGAGTTTTTCTTGTTATCACCAATGTGGCATGTGCTGTTGAGGTCTTTGTGGCATGACTCCCTTTCTCATTAATCACAAGCCTTGCCACTGCCTAGAGCGCAGACAACCCACAACCTGGTGGCCTACTACCTCCCTCACGAACACCAGGAAGGCTCCATCATCATGAACTCACAGGAAGAAGCCAATGCAGCAATGACAGCTGCTGGTGGTCATTTGAACCAGTCTCTTTTTTCAGTCCAAACTCCTCACTTCTCATATCCAGGGTTTTGACTTTCACTTGTCTCGGGTTCACAGGTTTTGAAGCACGGGGGCAAAGGTCAGTGAATTTGCCAGGTCGTCACAGCAATTCTCAACAACGTCAGCTGTCAAGGGAGTTGGCCAACCATGACAGCAGCAGGCAGAGAGCTCTGCTTAGCCACCCACTTCCTTCTGGAGAGCAGAGGAAGCAGGGCACAGGGGGTGGGAAGGGGAATGTCTTTTGTTAAGCATACTCTCTCACACTTCCTTGGTTTAGGTCTGTGTCTGGACTGATGGGGGATGTGGTAAGGGTATATTTCCGCTTTTATGCGCCAATTGTTAGGATCTTGTTGGGGTCTAAGTCAACCTTGTGTTGTGGGGTCTAGGGGCTCACAGCAGTCCCGTGATCTAGTTGTGTCATGACTATGTAGCTCAGCTGTCACTTGTCTCTAATTGGCTTAGCGCAGCTCACAAGAAACTCAAAGCTCACTGACCCACCCTCTTTTCTTCTCTTCCCTGCTCTCCCTCTACTATATTCTTATTTTTTTCTTCTTAGGAACTCAAACTGTGGTGTCCATGTTGTAGATTAATCTTTTTAGCCAATTGAACTTAAAAGTGTCTCGTTCCAGAGGGTGCCTAACTTTTTTTGCTACATGCTCGCCCCATAATAAAACATCATCCTGGTTAGGAATGATGAGATTAATGGGAATGGCTGCAGATGGCGCCTTGATTTAAACCTGATTGGAGACCTGATTGTCTTGGACCCCGAGGTCATCACTGGGTCAATACATGGACTGATGATAACGTGATAATATAGTTTATCTTTGGGGAATAACTTGACATGCCATGTTCCCCTGTCATTATTCCACATATCTGTTTCAACAGCAGTTTATATCTGCCATGGTATATTTTTAACCTAACAATAATCAGTCAGCCATTCAGATTTCTCCATGACAGGGTGTTGTCTTCTGTTGTTGTTTTTTTTTTTTTTGGACAGTGTTAGATTTACGACGTGCTACAAGGGCTCATGCCATGACCCTGAAGTGTGTGCTCCTCATGACGTTCTAATTGGATGGGGTGACCTTTCTTCACTGTAAATTTGAAATGCCCTGTGTCCTCGGGGTGGGGGGGTCAAAACAGATTAAGAAGCAGAAGGGGTTTGCTGGATGTGTGCTGTGGTAAGTTTAAGGAGGATGAACTGTGATGAGTGGAAGCACAGTTACATTTAATTCTAAAAGAAACATGAACAGATTGATACGTGGTGGATTACTGCATCAAGCTCTCTGATTGCTACCTTCTGGCCATGTAATAGCTGCAAATGTAATTTATGTTATGACTGAATTGTGGCAGAGTCTGAGACTGCTTGGTTTATGTATTCATCAAGGGGGTCATTGCATTATTTAACCTGACAATCTGATATTCGTTATAAAAATGTCCTCATGTTATAATATAAACAAATTTAACTCAGTTGAAATATTTGCAATAATAAAACTGTAAACCGAGCATACATGTCTCTATAAATGTTTAAATATAGGTTCAACAGATAAATAAGTAAAAAGTCACAATTTTTGATAAAAAATAAAAATTTACTTGGATATTTTGTAGTAAACTCAAAAATGTATTGTTTTTAGGTTTTTAACTTTATTTTGCATTCATATATGAGTGTGACTGTTTTCATGTATTTCCGTATTTGTATCAGTATAGTTTGGCTTGCAGTGGAGTTAAGTGTGGTAAATAGGGCTGTTTTGATACACTGACTGGTGGATCACATATTAACTGTGGATAAAACTGGAACAAATTCCTGCATATTTATTGGGCTTCATATAAGAAAGCAAAGCACTAACCTCACTTAAAATTCGAGTGGTTACTAACAGGAATAGATCAAGAGTGACATCAAAACAGCTTCAAACAGCTTTTGGAAAAAATTGGTCTCTAAAAATGTGGACCCTCAGAATATCTGTTACTTTTTTTGCAGCATGCATACACATGCATTGCATATATAAAGTGTTTTTAAAACAGCATGTCACAGATATGTCTGCTGCTTGGTTAGATTGTGAGTGAAGATGCTTCTGATTGATAAGGTCACCCAAGATTCCACATTCATTTAAACCCTTTATCTCTGTTTCCCATGCTTTGTGTCTCCTATGGACAGGAAAATGTTGAGGTGGTATGAATCAGAGACATGACACAAGCCCAGTTTTTTCTCTCAGCTACATCCAGCTAGTTTGGAATCAGATTTGCTGTTGACTGAATTAGAAATAATATGCTTTTACAGTTAAGAACAATTCCTTTGAAAGGAGTCTGAAGAAACATTGAGCATTTTATTGAACAGGTGTGTTTTATAGCACTGTCTTTCTCCTCTGTTGTTTAGTGCTTTACAGTATCATGTTTGTCCGTGTGCATGTGGGCATGTGTGTGTATGTGTTTGTAACTCCATTGTAGCAATAAGCCAGTTATAGAATGAGGGCTGCAGTCAACCCAGTATCATGTGAGAGCTGCAGGGTGCTGGCTAACGAGGTGTCCAGGCAGCTGACAGCTTTGTCCTGCTGCCCATGAGTGGCAATGGCACAAAGAGGGTCCTGCAGAGAGTCCTGTCTGTTCTTTGTGTCTGTCTTTCTCCTCTGCCCATGACTTTGGGCTACAAAAGGAAGCCATGCAAGAAGGCATTTTAGAATCCTTCCAATCCACCTTCCTGTTCTGAAGACCATGCTGTGACATATTTCCCTCTAAGATTAAATAAATAATTTGATTTACAGTCACAATAAGAAATATTGTCTCCCCTTTCCTCTTCACTTGTTTTTCCTAACTCAGTGATGATCCAAAAGCAGCCAGATTTATGCCGTGTGTTTGTTACAGTATATGTATTTGCTCAGCCTCCCTTCTTCCTTTCTTTGCTCTTGTCTCTAATTTATGAACTGCACACTTGAGTAGGCCTAGTGCCTCTTAAAACCAGCACACTGTCTGTGTTTGTCCTGGCCTTTCCTGCTCCACAGGAAGCTCATCCAGAGCCTTCAGTACTTAATGCCACAGCAGGAGGAGAGGAGAAAAAAAAAACATGGACACAGCTTTGGATCTTCTGCCCACTGAAGAGGCTTGGCGCTCCTTTTAAAAGGCTGAAGTCATTTGTCTTTGTTGGTTTTTGTCTCCCAGGGTTTGTTCAGGAAAAAAAAGTCAACAGGAGAGATAAAGAGTAGAGTTCAGGAGCAAACATGAAAGCATGCTGTTCTTTTTGGAACCTTATTATATGAATGCTTCTTCAGCAGGCCATCGGACTGAAAGCCATGTTTTGGCTTCTTGATCTACATTTGGGAATTTATTTGAAAATCTTCTCTCAGATATTGATTGCCTGATCCACATAGTTTAAAGGATTTGACTCAGAAAGCTGATCAAATTCAGTATTTTTTTAATTTTTTTTTTTTTTTTGCCTTCTCTATTGTTAAGCAATTTCTGCCATTGCCATATGGTCTTGTTGCTATGCATGTTTATGTTTGCTGAACCAAATGACCATTGAGTCCTCTGTTTCTGAGCCTTTACTTTTGAATTGTTGTTAGAAATCTGCCTCTGTGATTTGTTTATCTGAATATTTATGAAGATAATTCATGTCCTTTGAACATCATACAATTTCTGCAACAGTTTCCAACTATAGCATAAAAAGCAAAACTAATAAAAAGAACATGTTAAGCTCAAATGTTCAACCAAATGTGTCTACATTGTTGAAATAATCGGATTGAAAATGGAAGAACACAAGAGCAGATAACCAGGATAGAAGGACAGAAATCACAGAAAGGTTAGCATGGAATCCCAAAGGACCACAAATCCCTTCTCTGAAATCTCATTGTTTGGAAACCATGAAACCAGATTCCTGTAACAAGTCTCTGATCAGTGGTGACTCTGCCCAAAGGACTCAATTAGACCAGAACAGACCCTTTCTGACCAGGCCTTTAGTTTGGCTTCTTACTGCTCTCAGCATGCTGCTACCTCTGCAGAGGGGCTTTTTAACACCGCGGATTGGGAGCCCAGCCATGCAGCACATTGAGCAATCAGATCACCGGGCCTTTTCCTCTCTCATTACACACCAACATCATGAATCCAAACCAGAATATGTGCATTGCTTCCCAATGAACCTGTGGCACTCCCCTTAACTTAGTGTTTTTAATTGCCAGCACAAGTACAGTAAACAAGCATTAAAAGCTCTTGCAGAAAATAGCAGTTGCTGAAATGTCCCTGCAGTCAAAGGCAGTAATTCAAAATTTTAATTTCAGTCATTTTGCCCTCCTTCTCTTATGATTAGAGTGAATTATGATAATTTCTTGATTATGGTTTGGCCCCTGTCTGTGAGGACACCACTTGTCTGAGCACAGCAGAAGATAGCAAAGAGAAACAACCCACTGGATCTGCAATGTAACACACTTCCCTCTGAGAGGCTCAAAATAGACTATGCACTTATTGCTGTATTTGTCTTTGACTTCCTCTGCCATTACTAAAGCCCACGTAGGTTGTCCTAAAAGAACATTATTTCATTTATATTAGCATTTGCAAAAATGGCTGCTTTCATCCATAGTTAATCAGCAGACCTTTTATAAGTAGCATCCAATATCAAAGCTTACGATGAAAGTGGTATTCATGTGATAAGAATGAGCTTGCAATGAATTAATGGATGCACAAATTAATGTATGTATGATAATGAGTTGTAGGCACATGTGACACAAAGAAACATCAGCAGTCAGGTCAGCAATCTTCCTTACTCAGGTTCCATGCTCCGCAAACACAATGCTGAATCACAAATTCAGTCAATCAGTGATTCAAATAATACATGCTGGATAAGCCACATTGCTTTCATCACACGGAAGTCAATTAGAAATTCATTTGAAAAACAAAATTAGTTGTTATAGATTTAATAAGTGACCCAGGCTGTGCCAGACTGGGCAGAGATTTGGAGACAGTGGCTGAAGGTCCTTTGGGAAATGAGTGCAACATCACCAAAGCCCACTCGTAATGACTTCTGTTGAGTCTTGATAATGTCTACTAATTAGTTAATCAAAGACAATGGGCCTCTACATACACCTCCCACCTTAGCAGCTTCTGTCTGCTTCGCTGAACAACAGCTCAGAGTGTAAAGCTGTGAAATCCCCATTCATGCTCATAACAGGCTGACACACCTGGCTGGGCTTGGTGTATGCCTGCAGCAAGATGTACAACACATTAAATATCTGAATTAATGCAAACAGATGCATGGACAGAGAAATTAAGCAACACTGGGTGTTGTAAAGTGGGGATGATGAAATATTACACGAGCAATACACCAATGTCTGGTGTCAATGCCGACCAGCAGATCGATATTAACACCCCCTGAGCTGGACAGACTGGGAAAACAGAGCATTGACAAAGTGTCTTTGCACCCCTCGGAGCTGAATTCACAGGGTGAGTAATACTCTGTTTTCACCATAATCAATTAGTAAGCCTTCATTAGCTAGGCCATTCATTATGTTTGCATGTCATGGGACGGGGCATGGTGCAGTGGTTGCCACAGGGATGGGCGCGTCTGTGGATGCTAATACATGACAAGGCTCTCACAATCCTTCTTGCATTTAAAGAGGATGCAGCCATTGCTCTGCTGCAAACCCAAGCCAGCACTACCTCCAAATGGCTACATTAATACTTTTTGTTGTTATGCAGGCAGCAAACTGAACATCATTCATTTTTAGTTGCACAGCTAAGTAAATAGTATTTAATGGTCTACACAATTAAATATTCATTACATTATACTGTTAAAGCAATTTGTGCTAGTTATATTATTTTTGTATTTGTATTTCTTCCCCAGATGGCTGTTTATCATGGCTGCATTTAGACATTGTTAAGACTGCTTAGTGTAAGATGTTTTTGTGTTAGCTTTTTGTTCAGTACAGTGTTTCACATCCTAAATACATCCCCATTATGTCATTTCTCTCAGTTCTTTTAAATATTACAGTAGTTTGTATTCTGTGCTCAGAATTGTTAATATAAACCAGATGTTACAGTAGCTATAGTCCCTGGCACACCAGCTATGTTTACTGGAGTGTGTTCCTGTGTAACAGCTAATGCTCTCTTATGGATGCATATTTATTAGAAAAACAACCGAGCTTAGAGAGGAAATATAATTGTGTATTAAACATTGTCTGTGGTATTGTGTAGTCTGTGTGCCTGTGTTTTTGTAATTGTGTTTTTGTAACTGCTTGTTAGGCAATGATGATTGTAGCTTGGGTTGAGTCTTTTCCCCATGTCTGTTGGCCTGCACTACAGAAATATGATAAGGGGCAGACTAAGATTAAAAGAGTAGGATATTGAATGGCCCGGTGATGGATGAGAGCTGTTTGGAAATCAATTAAAGAATAAGAAATTAATTCTGCCTGTGACATGGTCATTAGGGACCCAGGGAAAGTAAGGCAAATGGGAGAAGAAATGCATTGCCACTTATTTTGTTAATCTTGAACCTATTATACTTGAACCTGAAATTAACCTGACAAATCAACACCTGATTTTAAAGCATACAATCTGAATATGTATGTTTCTTAAAATCTATTTTTGTCCATGTGCTGTGCTGTGAAAATGCAGCTCTCCCCAAATCCACAAAGCAGTTACATCTTTGTCTTGCCCACTGCTGCAAGATTTGGTAGTAAAGGAAAACAAGGGAAAGTCAACTAATTACCAGAGCAGCTTATATCAAGAAGCTGCTGAGGGCTGCAGATACTAAGGCCAGCAGATGTGAGTAGCAGCTGCCATGCAGAGTGGCAACCTTTCCAGTGCTGTCAGTATCTATTTGCCCTGTGTATGGGTAAATATTGTGTTGTCCTAATTCATTTGCCTCTGCTTGCAACAGCCAAAGCGTAATGGACTCTAATATTAAACACGATCCCATTTCAGTTTGCAATTAGTGTGTAGCGCTACCTATTAACACTTACATATTAATGATGTCTCCCCAGATTTACTGAAAGGTAGTTTTGAGCCTTGTCATTGTTTGAATGAAACACATGATTTAGCTTGCGCCAGCAGCTGGAGACTCATCACAGTGGCGGTACTATGGAAGTTCTTGTCCTGCTATAGAGCCAGCACTCACTTCATTAAAAAGGGGGGTGGGGGGGAAACACACAGACGACCAAACATACACTGCTACCAAGTGGGGCTAGGCCTGCTCCAGCTGTGGTCTGTCTGTGTGTGCAAATTTCTGCATGGGGGGTTTCAGTGTGGAGGAACTACTAAAGGGAGGGATGATGGGAGGTGTGGCTGCTAAGTGGTTTAAAGATGTATTTTGTACATATGGGTGATACAAAGTTGGATTGCTGAGCAGATATTTTAGGGGTTTATGTTTATCTGGCGGGGGTGTGACATGGTATTTGTTGTTGAGCCTGCTGTTCCAAGAATGTTTAATGCCAGGTTGGAAATCGTGTGACTGCAGTGCAACTATGCTTTCTATTTACTGTTAAAAGCTCTGTAAACATTTCAGTCACATCTGTGGTCACATGTTTCTGATTGGTGTAATGCAGTGGTCACCAATTTCAGGACCAATGTCCTGTAACTATTAGTTATTCCTGTAGCCCAGTACATCTGATTCAAATAGCTGAATTACCTCGTCAGCATACCATCAAGTTCTGCCGAAGTCTGTTAATGACCTATTCATTGAAATCCGGTGTGTCCAAGCAGGGAAACAACATGCAGGGGTCTGGCCCCCATGGACAGGAATTGTTGGCCACTGGTGTAGAGTCATGATGATATTAACATGGCCACTGGGATCAAAAGACAATTTGTATGTTTTATTTCTCTAGGCAGTGAGAAGCAAGTATGAGGTGAATACATCACAGCATCACTTTAATCTCAGTCTGTCTATCTCAGTAGCATGCTTTTCTTTGGTGCACAGCAACAAAAACAGATTGGAGTTTTCATTAGGCAGAAAAACTGTCAGATTCTTGACAGCTTCTGGTCTGGACATATGCTCTGTTACAGCAGGCATAAACACCAACACCAGCCTTGAAAATCATTCTTTTTTTATCTCTATCATCCTTCCATTGTTGACTTTGTTTCTATGAACATTTTATTTTCTTCATCTGCATTTAAAGAAAAATCCTCTAATGCTTGTTTAGAATTGTTTTATTTTCATACTTGCAAGTTTGTGTTTTTTTAATGGTAGATTGGTCTTTGAGTATGGATCATGGCTCTGTAATGACGCTCTCGGTGTGCATGGGTGTGAGTGTTGGTTGTAGACAAGCACTGAATGAGAATGAGATGAATGCTGGGTGAAAATGAATTTCTAAAGGCCATGGTGCTTCATCACAAGCCCAGCACTGCCTGTCCCACTCCTGCCTGAATAACACCAGAATTATCACTCAGAGGGTGGAGAGACCGATGAAAACCTCCAGCTGCTACACCCTGGGGACTCTGGTATCCCCCGCCACCCCTGTCGCTTTCACATCCACACACGCACACATGAATCGGATGCACATTCAGACAGGTAGCAATAGGGAGGGGGGCTAACATTATGCACTAATGGTGTGGTCCATTAATCATACAATGATGAAGGCCATTTCCTTTATTTAATTGGCTGCCAGCATCTCTGAGTCTTTGTTGCATGTCATTTCAGACTCTCGGTGCCAATATGGTTGTCTGTGCTCTCTCTTGAAGCTAGCAAAGTGTAGTATCAGGGGCACGGTTGAGAGCTCTACAGAGAGACAACAAACACGTATCTTTTGTATCTGTTCATTCACTGACAGACTGAAAATACCACATAGTGTGATCTCTATCTCTTTCACACCGTTTTTCAACACTTTTATTTATCCTACTAATACATACATATATTTTAGAACAACTATGTTAAAACTCAATAACTGTGGTTTAAGTCAGACAAAAATGCATTATGTTTAAATTCTTACTGACCAAAGAATAATATTAGATAATATCTGATGTGTTTAAATGAATCAATGGCTTCAAACAGGAATCCAGAATTGAAAATGATGGGGAGTCCTAGAAAGGCTGGTATTGCACTTTAAGCCATAGTCAAAAATATATATGTCGGAGTAGCTTGAAAGCAAAGGGTGTTTACATTATTGATTTGGCTGTGCTGTTCCAAATGATTTGTACTCCTAAGATATCCATACATTAATAAACCAAATCATAATTTAAATGCTGTATAGTCAATTTGCTCAAAAAGACAGTGGTATGCACTTGTACAAAAAATATGAGCTCATAAGACTTGATTAGGAAATCACCAGATCAAGCTGCAAATCTTCACCAAAGCAAAATTATGAAACATATGTCAATGAGAGATTATCAGAGACGTATATCCCTACCATAAAGTAAATATAGTGTGCAGAGCATCTGTCCAGTGTTTATTTTTTACATAATACATGTGTTGATTTATAGCTCAAATGATGATAAAATTGATTTTTGTGTTGAAACACAGGCTGACTACAACTTTGTTAATTCTTTACATAACAAAATGTATGTGTTCACCTATAGGAAATTTTATTCAGATAATATAAGATCAATTTATTAATGACAACAAAATTAGAGCTGCACATGAAATGCATTTTTATTGTTTGCATGTTATATATGTCTTTGGTTAAACGCTGTTACAGATATGTTGATTTTAAATTTTGCATTGGATTCCTTAAAGGTACTACAGAATAAGTTTCTTTCTTCTTTTTACAGAAAGTAACTTTTTTTAAGCGAAAGTCTGTGAGAAATACGATTGTAAGCAAACATAATTATTGACTTGATGTAAACATAATGAAGGGATACGGAATTGTATTGCTGAAAGGACATTTGACAAGAATTTATGTTGTTTAAGTAAATGTCTAAAATGTACTCTGCAGTACTATATATTGTGTCTCTTAATTAAACAAGGCAACTTTCTTACTTCTGCTTTCAAGGGAAAAACATCCCCTATATGCATGTGTGTGTTTGCTGATCACAAAGGTTTTTTTGATTTACAAAACACAGCAGCTTTTTACAGGCATGTCTATTGCAATAACACACTCTACCTCCTCACAGTGCAGAGAGCAGAGCAGGAGAGGCAGAATGCTGCGGTTGGCTAGTTTTCCTCTTTGAAGGCTGAATGAGGGCATGGCAATATTTACTGAGAGAGTGCCTACACCCCCCTCAGTCCCACCCTGCAAGGCTAGCATTAGAGCTTCACAGCCAGGGGATGTGTTTGGCACCAGTATGTGTCTTCTCCATTCCCCTCCCCCTCACCCTCCCATTCCAAAACCCCTCCATGGACTTGGTGCACAGGGACAACCACTTCCTCATTAAAAAACCAACAGCCATTAATGTTAGATGAGGGCAAGAGGAGCTGGAGGAGGGAGAAAGAGGGAGGTGTTTTCCCCTTGATCGACTCCTAAGGATGCATGATGAATCCTCACAGACATACAGGGCAGCATGCTGAGAAAGGGAAGGAGATGAGAGGCAGTAGACAGACAGAATGACAGACGTAACCGAGGCTGTATAAAGAGGCAACAAAGAGGCAGTTTTACTTACTTATGAATGCATCAAAGATTCAGAGTATTTCACAAGATTCGTTTCTACAACTGACTGTCTCATGCATACAATGAATATGGAAGCACCCAGAGCCCGTTGTATACTGTATGTAATATTACCTATTGTACCTAATATTTTAATGCACTGGGGTAGTTTATTTCTTGATTAGCACATTCAAGCCAAAATTAAAGACCAGAAGAAGATGGGCAATATTATGTCTGACAATGTTCTGGACTAGCCTGATGACAGATTGTTTCGAGCTAATTTGAAGAAAAAAGACTTAATAGAATGTTTACAGATCTGGGAAGTGAAATTTATACTAATGAAAGTGCTAAAATATAATCCCACTTAAAGCAATGCAGTTCTTCATCAGTTTGCTGAGGCACTTTCTCTCAATTCATCATCTGCCTTTCCACCAGGGACAAATGATTTGGTCTAAAAGTCAATCTCGGATCGACTTCAGTTTCACAGTCTATAAAAGACTTTAAAAGTTCAAGGGCAAATGTAGATATTTACATCCAAGAAGTTTTTTATTTATTTATTTTTATCCTAAATAGGTTTTTTTTTGGCAGCCATAGTGATCAACATGATGTTCTTCATAGGGTCGTTGTTTATCAGGTCATCGTTTTTAGCCATGATTTTTAATTTTTTGTTTTGCTTTTTCTAAATTTCCCTCAAAAATGCAGAGAATACACTCCATAGCAATGTGGGTGGATCTTAAAGAGGGGGTATTTTTGGGGCCACGTTCAGATTTTCAGAGCTCCCATGATAAAACCGACTCTGGCCACAGAACCGTAGCCTTATAGCACTGGCTGATCTGTGGGGAGCTTACTGTGAATGTGCTTGTCTGCAGGCTATGTCTTTGTGCATAGAACGGGGGGTTGCAGAGACAAAAAGAGCATGCAACAAGAGCAAGCTGGCTGGGTAATGAATTTACTCCTGCAGCACTCTTTAAAGTATAATTACACTCATCAAAGCCAGAAAGGCCTTTCTCACCCACTGAATCTTAGCTAAAACAAAGGCAAAGTAAAAACACCATATATTAATTTTCAACCCACATTGATTCAGACAACAAACCACAGTGTCTTCTTAACTCCTTATCATTTTTTAGTTTAAACACAGACTGTAAGTATTTTTTTACACAAAGGAAAGACAAGGCGATCAAAGCTGGCTGTACATTTTACAGATATAAATGTATCCAACTTTAAGAATTTAAGTACAAATCTTTCCTAGCATTTTGCCCTGTATGTTAATTTTATCCACAGAAAAAAAAAAAATTGTTCCGATTTTGAAATTCAGTGCCACGTTTCCCATCACTGTCAACCTCCCGTGTCTCCCTTTGATTCCCTCCTTCACCTGCAATTTCTGTGGGAAAAGGTCAAGGTTGTGTGAGAGCATTAGGCTTTATGTCCAGGCACATCAGGTTGTGTGTGGTCAGAATACAGAAGAACCCTTTACTGACTATGAAAGTCCTGCTATACTTCTTTTTTTTTGGAGGGGGAGGGATTCAGATGATGGGATGGGGCAGGAATTAGAGAGGGTTGTTCAGTATCTAATTCTCAGACTGCTCTGAAATTGATCTGATATCATTGTGTCAAAATTAACATGTTCAGACATGCAAACATGTACAAATGTAATATTATACAATGTGCAGGTTTAGTTTTATTTTTTTACTTTACAGGACTCTTTACTTCAACCTGTTTGCTCAGATAGTTTTGTTTTTATCTTGTGTATTTGCTGTCACTAAAGCAGAATTTAGCAACTTGACAATATAATCACAATGAAGATTTGCCCGAGGTCAGATCTGACTGACAGCTCTGGACACACCACCTCCTTCCAGATAAGATCAACTTTATGAAATAGAACTACTGTATAAACATCCTCCACTTTGTTCTTTTTAGATATAGTAATAATATAATTTGATCAAACAGTATTTGATCTCATAAACTCTAACATGAGGTGAGTAAAAACGGAATCATATGCAAATCATTTCAATAGTACTAAAAATTCACTGCAAAAGATCAGCGGCACCATGTTCAAACAATGAGCCATAGAGCAATAAAATCTTTGCTATGAACTTTATCTAACAGATAAGAAACAGAGTTAAGCTAATGCATTTATTGTGTGTACGTTCATTTTGTGTGTTTGCAGTGTGTTTGTTCAGGGTGTGCTTAGTTTAATTACTGCACCCCCTTTGTTTTTCTCTACTTTTTTGGCAAATTTGAGATAAGCGTTTCTCCCACTCTCTTTTTATCATGCCCTCCTTCCCACTCAGTCCTAAACCAAGTCAATATAATAAACAGTTGCAGTGTTTTGTTTTCAGCTGCAAAACCTTTGTGTCTCCTGAGGATTTATTTTCTGCCTACAGTCATTTTGGGGTCCTAATCTCCCTCCATTTGATTACTACCAGCTAATTAAAGAGAGACGATGCCAAGCAGGTGACAGAAAGAAGGTGCAGTATGGCAGCAACAGACACTCTTTTGTCCATTGTTTAGCTTGCTTCTGTCTGCACTGTTTGCATATCACAATTCGTGTACACATGTTTGTTTGCAAATATAACATATTTTACACATCTGTGGCTGCCTTGTTGTTTTATTTTTTTAATAAAGATTTAGTTTTTCTCTTTTTTTTATTTATTCAAAGTACTAAATGGGTCAGGAAGTTGAGGACTTCTGAACTTTTGATTGCTGTGCATATGATACTGTCAATATAGACATTTAAAATGCTTATTTTTTCCTTACTGTACAGTGTCAATATTTTTTTCTCTTTTATGTTTTTTTTGTCTTTTTGCAAAACTAAAATTAGGTGTATTTTTTCTATTTTCTTTAGTAGTTTATGTTACAGTGCTCCTTCTTGATCTGTTATTAGCTGAAAGAGGGTTTTAGTTGTATGCTTGAGACCTTGCCACCTTGTGAATGTTTTATTTGAAGAGTGAAATTTTGGTATGCAGATATAAAAGGGACATAGATAAATGTCACAACCAACTGCAGGTTTGTCAGCTGAGAGATGCCCTTTTCCCCAGTCCATCAGCAGAGACACTGCCTTCACAGGTCTCAGTCCTTTGTCTAGTGATTGAACCTGAACATCCATATGCATGTTGCTACACATGAAACAGAATACATCTGCTCGTTGTACATCGTGACTGCTCTGGAAGACAGGCAGACAGAGTTCTCATGGCCTCGAGGCCAATGAGACAACACACAATATGCTGACCAGGAGAAAGGGGCCACAATGATCCTCCAGGAGCATTGATGCACAGCTGAGACTATGGATAAACTACTGAGTGTTTTTGACAAAGTAGATGCTGTCAGCAAAGCCCTATTCAGAATGACCTCCTCTGGCAAATCACAAATTCAAGATCTGGGAGCAGGAACCATTCCAGTGAAATATCTTCATGAAGGTTTTGTGTGTTTGACCATAAGAACATTAGCTTTCCTAATGCTTTTAAACCTCCTTTATCATAATCAAAATCATCTGCCACCACTTGGATTGATGTCTATTAATCAGTGAGAAAAAAGGATATAGTTTTATCTTGAAAAGGCTGATTTATTGGGCAGTGGTGTAATAGTTACCATTTGTCAAGTTCTAAATAAATTCCTTTCACATTATGTTTTTGTATGGTTCTTTAATGCAGTTCTTTGGTGATAATGAAATAAGGCAGTATCTCAAATATGGAGTGCCACAGCAACACTTAATTAATCTTAATTGCTTTGAAGAAAGCCAGCCTTCAGAATCACCCTATTTTTCTAGACACCTCTTGCCTCAATAACATTGCATACAGCCATTTTTACTCCGTCTATTCTGGCATGATGAAATGCACTTTTCCTTGCTATCTATTCCTTATCCACTCTGTTCCGCCACACACTCTCCTCTCCGGTTCAGGAAAAGCTTTCGGAGCCTGCCAGAGCAAACCAGTCATCTGCTGGCAGTCTATTTGCTGTTGTTGGTGGAGGATGAGTAATGACAGTACCACTGTCCTTATCACCAGTCCACACACCTGCACTTCTGCCTGAGCCACACACTTAATTGCTCCCACCCCCCACCCCCCCCCCTCCTATATAACCCTACCTATGCTTCAGAACTGGATATCTGCTTATGCTCTACATTCCTGGGTAGAGGCCTTATGTTCATTATTGCAAAAGCTGCATGGGATTTATTGCTGTACTGCAGCCAGAAAACTAGAAATCAACATTTCTGAAACATTTCTGACTTAATGGGGCAAGGAATCTTGTCATCATGACAAGGAAGGTCTTGTTTTGAGCAGAGGGAGAAGGCAGTTGTAACTTTGTTTTCAGCAAATGTGCTGAAGAAAAGGAGTGGTGACATTTGCCTGGGATTTTCAAGGCTGACAGATCCCTACTGCTCAGGGTCAAAGCTGGCATACCACTGAGGAAAAACAACAAGGAAGGCAAAGCAGAAAACAAATAATAACAGATGCCCTGAAGGAGCATTGAGGAGATGTCCACATAGAGCCAGACAGACAGCCAAAGTGAGGGTCATAACAATATGTAATGCAAATAGAACTATATGCCCTCATGCATGAGATAAAACGAGCTTCGGGGTGTATTTCCTTGTTTTCACTGAATTCCCAAAGACATTTTTTTTCTTTAATTACTGAAAAACGTTTTATTAACGTCTGAAAAACTGGAACTTTGTCTGGACAGGGTGATTGAAGTAGTCTTTCTCTGGAACTTGTATATGTATAGTATGTTCTGTAGGTTTAAATAATTACAGGCTGATGTTAACCAGATCAGCTAGCGGGAACTGCCCATAGGGTTGTATTGAGATTTCTCCAAAGCAACAGTACTTTGGGATACTTAATGTTCTGTGGTTGTGGATTTCTTAGGCTCACTTCTCCTCTGACAGGTCTGTAATAGCCCTGTCTCTCAGTCACCATGAGACAAGAGGAGTGTCCTCAACCCATTCTAAAGGTCTTGTGAAAGAATTCTCCCAGGAGATCATGATTGTTTCTAAGACACTGCATCTTTGTATTATCTGTCTTCAATTGAAGAAAGACTTGTATAAGGTTATTGGACCAGATCTTTTTTCCCCTTAATAATGCATTTGAATTTTTTTTTTTCTTTGCTTAGTCTTAACTACCACATTTGGAAACAATAAACAGTGCAACACTGTAAAGTAGGAGAAAACAAACAAACACGTAAAAAAGCTGGTAAATCATTCCTGTCAGACAGTTTGCTTAGATGGTAGTAGTAGTAGTGGCTATGGCTGTAGCGGGTGAAAAAAAAAATCTGCAGCATCTCCAGTATCTGTTGAAATCTATTGAAGAGTATCCATCCCACTCTTGGTGTATACCCCTGAGAGAATCTCCATTAAAGCTCCAGCTGGAGACAGGAGCAGCCACTGATACTCCTATGTCCTGCCACAAGCCCTGAGATTGGTGCTAAGAGGTTCCTGTTGGTAACGAACTCCTCCCCAGTGATAAATATCCACTGGTCTACTGGATGACACTAAATTTTTCATCATTAATCTGGTCCATTATGAGGCTGTTTCCCCAGCATTGATCCCCAGACCAGTCCAGCTGACGCAGCCCCTTCAAGTTGAGTGGGGGGTGGAGGGGAGTTTGTCGCTGGCAGTATTGGGACAAAGTCAAGTGCAGAGTAAGAAAGCCAATACAAGCACATACATGAAATGTTGATTTTACCTACTGAGCACAATTTGTTGAATACAATAATTAAGCATAAGCATAAATACACATGTGTAAACACGATTCTCACGTTTTAGTCTAATATTTTTGTTGGGTTTTTGAGAAAAATAATTAGTGTCAGGGCAAGATATCTTAGTTTTCTCACAATGAATCATAAATTATATTCACACAGCATTAAAAAAAATGTTGCCTACACACCTCTGAGCTCTAGGGAAGAGCTTTTGTCTTAATTTCATTGCTGAATTTTCTTTGATTTGCACTCTTTTACTTTTCCCATCTGGCCCAATTGAGATGGGCCTGCTGTTGAACACTCTTAGCATTCCAGAAAATAAGATGAACAGAATGCATCATATCCCACTGGGGAGAGACGCAGAGCAAGGAGATTTACCTCTTTTTTTTTTTCATTTTACAAATGATATCAAATCAGGGAAAGGAAAGTCTTTCAGCTGTGAAATTACTCGTCATCCGGGTGTTTCTTGTGTCTGCTCAGTGAGAGAAAGCAGCAGAGACTGTTACAGGGAACCAATGGAGGGAAAGAACACAGAAGATATTTGGCTCAGCATGTGTTCCCCATCTCTCATTTTTTTATTTTTCTATCAGGTTTTGAGAACCGTCTTGCCATGACTGGCTGTCATAGGAGCATATATACAGAGCACACCTTTATCTCCAAACAAGTGATTGAGTGTCTTCTTTCTTTAGGTTTCTCTATTTTCAATGACTCCCATTAGTCTTGATCATTAGAATATGTTGAAAAATGTGGATAATCTGCAAGTTTATTCTACAATAAAGTTGTATGTGACCACGTTGTCTGTGGAGGTTTCACAGGTTAGTCATCATTGTTGTTGTGACAGTGAGCTCGCCCAGAGTGATGCGCTTGTGGTGTTGTGTCCACGAGGTGGGGGGTCAGATGGACAAGGTAATTACTTGGATCAGTGAGCATGAAGGTGGAGCCACAGACTGCTGTCATCACCAGGATAACAGCTGGAGACAAAAACCCCCTTCAACAGCTGGGTGATTACATACATGCTCAAACACAGGCACGTGTTTAAAGTCCACAAAAAAATTACCTTTACATGTGCTGAAGAAAGCAGTCACTAGTGTGATATTTCATGCTACAGCTATAGGCAACTACTTTGTTTTATAAAACGCTGTGCACTTGATGTTCCAAACACTGAATGTGGGAAATAATTTAACTGTCAGAATGTTTATACTCTCATGAAACCTGTTTGAGAATATGACGTCCCTCATCTCTTAATACATTCCTGTGTTTTTGAGCTGTTGACATCCCCATCTTGCTCCTTTATCCTCCCACATACAGAAAATAGAGATGTTAATGGAGTGCAGGATCCAACTGTGTGAGTTATTACTTTGCTCTTTCCCTAATGGAGAAAAAAATTTAATTATCAGCTAATTTGCTGTGTTGTCTCTGGTGACATGAAGTTCCCCATAGTGTCGGCTCCCATTAAATGCTCCGCTTTGACTCTTTTATTCAGACACTGAGAGCAAAAATGTCAGGTGGACTAAGTAAAGTAAGTCAGAATTGTTTATATATTTTGTAAAACATCAGTATATGAACAAAAAGATAAAAATGTTTATAGTTGAGTTATGAAGTCATATTCAGTCCTTGATTAAAGTTATCAGTTATTTCCTGGTTTGTTTTTGTTCAGTATTCTATGCATATGAAGTCTGTTTATATAGTTTTGTAGCTATAAAGATAAACTAGAATCAGTAAAAAATCTATGGAAGAAATAAACTCCTGAAACTATCCATGATATACTTTTGCTAAAAAATAAGGGACACACTTTAAACCTTTACATTATCACTCTTCTTCGTATCCTCTGAAAGTGTTGCACATTATCTTTACATTTATCTGTGCATATATTCTTATATCTACTGGGTATAATAAGAGTTAGCAATGGAACTGTCTTCCCTCAATGTGTCATGTGGGACTATTAAAACAATGTGTTATGATTGGGTTTCTTAAGCAGTAAAAGGGATTGATTTCCATTTATGCCCCATTAAATTCTCAGAGATATGGTGTACCTTTACCAGCATGTTTCTAGTTCCACATTTTTGTTTTCTTTTGACATATTTAGGAGTAACTCCAGTTTCTAAGCTCTCGCCTATGTGTCACCTTAGTTTATATTTTTTGGGCTTTTGTTCTGTTTGTTTCATGTTGTGAGCACACTTTGCTTGCTTTATTTCAGAATCCCTTGACAACTAATTTTAACTCAACTAATATTATCAAGCTCAAAATTTGCTTTAAACTCCAGTTTGTGTGTGTTTTCCCATGTATCTACAATGGATGGGTTGTGTCTGTGCAAAAGCTTGTGTGCCTATGCACATGTGGATGCTAGTTTCGTGTTGATGAATATTAGACCTGCAGGCCAAAGAGACTGAGAAGATGCATGAAAAATGCATTATAGTGCGTACAAAAGCTGAGTTGAAGAAAGGGACCCCCCACCCAATCTGTATACACTCAAAGACAAGCTTAAAGATGTAGCACTTTGTTCATCAAAGTCTTTTTTTATCTTTACCTTCAGATTCATTGCTTGGCCTTATGTTCTACATCAGAACCAAGAAAACGTAGACAAAAACTATATTTAACTCAAGTTTTATGCCTTGAAAATATAGTCACTATTACATATCGATATCATGTTTTTGATTTTAGAGAGAGTTATTTACCTAACCCTAAACCCTTAAATCAACTTGAACTTGAATGTGAATATTGTAGTGGCCATTATTGTAATTGGCCTGGAGGTCTATAAAAATATGTGGGTCAAAAATGTTTGGCCAGCAACAGCCTGTAACACCCCCCATCTACACCATTTGAACAATCATGGCACAGCTGTTTACTCATGCGTACCTCGCCTGCAACACAATATCTTATCTGTTGAAAATCCACACTAGCCAAATCAATTACAAACTGTGAATATCTGTGGATCAGCAGTGTGAGAGTATCAACATCTCCCTGCCCCTCCAGAGAACAACCAAATTAATAACGCTAAGTGGATAATGCCCTTGCTCCTATTGACATCAAAATTAAATTTTTGCAAACAGCTGAAATATAGTCATGGCGTGCTGCACTGCTGTTGTCAGCAATACAGGCGCCTTCTTTGATAGTTGGGTATCCCAGGGTTTGGCTCTCCACATTAAAATTCAAAATGCTAATTTCTAACAATGTCTAATTGGCAGGGGTGTTTAGTATGAATATTCCTAGAGCCATTTCTTCCCAGACACTCAGTCTTCAGCAGTTCTAGGGGTTTTGCTGAACAAAGAAATAAAAATAATATCTTCGGAAATAAAGATGCTTTATGGAGAAACCATTCAAACAGACATTAGGTGGACTGGCTTGCTGTACAACAAGGGAATTTTAGGGAGAGAAACGAGCAGTGGTTTTGACATGAGTGAAAATGACAGCATAAGTGCTTTTACATAATACATAGCAACATGAGTGCCAGTGGACCCCTCCCCCCATTTGTAAATGCCCACATATCTTTGAGATCTTATTGCAATGTCTCATATGTGCTATTTTAACCACCATGGGCTTTCCTTTGTGCCAGGAGAAGCATAACACACTTACTGAGGCTCCGCGTGTTAGCACCAGAAAGGCTTTCATATTTGAGCTTTTGTTTTGAAGGCTTGTTTTTGAAATGTTTTTCATCATAAGGTCAAAAATGACCATGATTCATATAACCCCGTGTGTGTGTGTTTGTAGTACAAAGTCATACAATCCTTGAGCTCTTTGTCCACTTCATCCACTTGGTGTTTTTTTTTTTTTTTCTCTCCTTGTCTCTCTGTCCTTTTCACTCTTGATTTTCTTTTTGCCCTTCTTCATTTGATTCATCATTGACTCCTCTCCATCATGAGTGGATAGTCAGACTAAGTAGTTCTTGTCTTTCTGTGTCCAATATGTCATCTAAAATCACCCTTACAGCTATTGAGACAGAATATATGAGTTATGGGAAATACAAGGTAAAGATAAAATCGATGCAAAATATATGTTCATTTGCATTAAAAACAAACAAAAAATATATCAAATACAGTATTTTATATTCTTCAAAAGACAATGAGAAAAGATATAAATCAAGAGGTATGTAATGCTTTTTTAACCTTTGAAAACAATCTTGTTGTACATTTTTTTTGTCAGAAATGTTAACGGTATTTCTGGAGTGAAGCCAGCAAGAAGTTAAGAATACTCTTGTCTATCCACTTCTTTGTTCTTCTCAGTCAGTCATGGAACACAAAGTTATTGGGGTCCACTGCGGTTTGACACAAGGGGAGATGGGGGTCAGGCAATCCAATGTCCTTCTTGCAAACATTCTTTAATGCTACAGTGATTTTCAATAAATAAGAAATGTTGTCTTGCTCCCCAATATAATATTAACTCGATCTTCTCCGTAGAGAGAAGTGGTGGACTACCTGCTGGGATAGTGGTAGCAGAAAGGCCTCCAGGCCATACTGCTAATGGGTACACACGCACACAGTGTTTGAGGATTAGATTAAAACCCATCTAGAGGGAATAAAGCTCAGGAAAGCAGTGAGGAGGAGTAAAGGCATCTAATTTTGGCTCTTTGTACAACAACATTGTATCTTCACCTGACTTTGACAAAGCTGTCTGTGCCAAATTGTTAAGGAATGCATACAGAATATGGAGAGAGTGAATCATAGACAGGATTTTGTTGAAATATTTTGACAGACGCAGAGAAAGCTAAAACTGAGCTGTGGAACAAGTACTGCTTTCCTTTGAACCTTTTTTCTTTTTGCTTATCCCAAATTTATTGGTCACAGTCTGGGTGTAAAGCCGTGGTGCTGAGGCTATTTCAGCCAGACAGGCCCAGACCCAGTCTTATTCAAAGTCATCCCCAAATACTAACTTTCCAGTTCAGATGATTCAAATCATTTTGAGAATTATACAAGATAAAATATTGTGCTGGAGACACAAAGAATAATTGCTAATGATTGTTTTAGAATGGCCTCATTCTGGAAATGAGAATTGGGGTGACAGAAAATATTTCAATTCTTTATCTTGAGGTTTCATTAATGCAATTTTAATGGGAAGGATGCTCAGAGAGGAATGTTAATTATTACCATTCATTTTTCACTGAACAGAGAGCTGAAGAGGGTTCCTCCAGAACAAAGATGAACCAGTCACAGAACCTGTTCTTTCCTATAGAAAAAAATACAATCAGTCTTGTTCTAGCCCTCAAATTGGTTATTACAAGAGTCTCTGTTGATCCATTTAACTCCTATATTTTGTACAAATCACATTTATTTGAAGCTTTTTTAAGGTCTTCGTTCAAAGTCAAGCATAATATTGAACTAGTTTGTGAGCAATGAAGCAACAAAACCCTAACCATACTGAGTGAGTACATAATTACTCACAATGGTGAACTTGTCTGTAATTTACAGGGTGACACCCCTGCCCCCCATTCCTTTTACTAATGGATAGGGGTGTCTACTTGGAGACTGAAAGGGGCATATCATAGGGATATGCTGTCTGCCCTGTACAGGATTGCTTTTTGACAACATTCACACCCCCTCCATGCTACCCCATCCAAACTCCCTGGTCCAGTTCTGCAGCAGATTAAAAGAGCCCCGTTCAAATTGCAACACATCTGGTCGATGCTACAGGCTACCAGAGATGCCAAAACAGATTCAGAACGAAACACTTTGGTTCTGAGGTGGGCCGTGTCTGAAATGGGACAGTAGTAGATTTGTGGGAGGCCATGATGGCGATATGAAGAGCAGGGTGCTCAGTGTTGAACGTGCACAGATCATTACCGTCCCCTGTAGCTCCAGGGCTTTTCATACTGAAGGCAGGCAGATTGAAAGGACTAATGTGAACTGGGGCGATGCTGTGTGGAGTAATTTAGTACAGGAGGAGGCGTGGCAGTTGAGGGTAAGGCAGGGGAGAAAGAGCCTATAATCCTCACCATAAAGCAGAGAGATACCGTTTCAGCTCAGAGTGCAGGAGCACCTTTGATACATTTACGAAAGGTGCTCAGCTGAGAGAATAAAGGGTCACTGTAGCCGCTAGGCTGCATTAAAGGGACTGCAAAACAAATAAATTCTTATGCTTCTTTATGTAATGTAAGCTTAAAAGAAGACAGCCTTTGTTGTTCCCCTATGGAGAACCTTGACACCAGATGTGTGTGTCCCAGCCACAGGATGAAGAACAGCTGCAGTGGTGCAGGAATGGTATGGTCTGGGTAGTAATGCTCATGGTGACAGCATGTGTAGGCTGAGGTAGATTTGAGAAATTCTTTACTAGCGCTAAGAAAAAAAAACAAAAAAAAACATTATTATGACATTCAGTCCCACTGTGGAAACATGTCTCGCAGTACTTTAAATGTTGCATCTCACTTTTGTTTTATTTATTATTTACGCTGCTCTTTGATGACCTTACCCATTCTTGACTTATTTATACCAAGCTACATAGGCCATTTCCTTCCTGCTGGCAAAGGAAGGATCTAAAATCATGGGTTTCATCCAAAAATTTTCCCAAAGCGATCTGGTGCCAGTAAAATCATTGTTTGGACAAAGAAGAAGCTGTAGGAAATACGTAGTTAGAATTGAGTTAATTTGAGATTTGGGATCGAAGACCTGGCTGCTTACTATTTTTACAGCTGCCTTTAAAGCCATCAGCTGTTTCAACCTGAGAAATTTTCAAGTTAATTATAAGATATGCTTGATATAAAAAAGAGAACCGATGCTCTTAACAGAGATAACAAATATATCTAACTTTGTTTTTACATTTATTAATGCTTTATGGCAAATTAAATGTAAAATAATCCAATTTGCAGTACAAGCTGTTATGCTTTATGTGTAATACTCTATGTATAATATTGTGGGATTTCAGAGGGTTAGATGTGTTGTCTGACCTAATAAGAGGTGACCTAAGGATGCAATATTCCAGCTTCAAAGCAAGCTACATGGATGGATTATCTCCACCTCCTGAGGTGCAATTGAATGTGTACCTGGACCCATAAGATGCAGAAGTATATTAGTGTTCTGAAAAAGAGGCTGAACACACTCCAGTGCACCAGAATTAGCTTGTGGGACCTTGTGGGCAACCTGCTGTTTTCTGCATCATTTCCAACTGTGTGTTTTCAGAGGAAGATTAGGACAAGGCCAGTTTGTTGAGTAATTGGTGAAGAGAGGCCATGACTCTCCATGATCCCATCACACTCTTCACACCTCACTGGAATTCCCTTGAGACCAGTGACACACAGATAGGAGTGAAACCCATATCATGTGTGCATGAACATGTGTGGAACTGCATTTACTTGTGAGTGTATGTGCAATAAAAAAGTGAGAATGTGAGAAACTAAATGAATAGAGTTAGAATGTAGAAACAGGTTCAGTGAAAAATATATACATCAACAATATTTATATGTTTCTTCCCCTTTTTTCTTTTGCCTGTGTTTTGCTTGTGAACGCGTCGACTGTGAATATCAGAGGTCTGTTGAACTGTGTATTTGCCCAGGAATTCATGCCTGGATGCACAATCATTCCTCCATTGTTACCATTTTTATTTATCTCCTCATTTTTGTTTCAGATTTATTTTTCCTTTTGATCTCAGATGGATAAATTCTGCCTGCATGGCTGCCCCGCTGCCAGAGGAAAATCCGGTGGGTTAGGCAGGGGCAAGTGGAAAGAGGGACATAGTAAGAATAAGAGACGAGAAAGTATAACAACTAACAAAAAAAGCAAATGAAAACAACATTTTACTTGTCATCTATACAGATTAATAAACAAAATATACCACATTTCAACAAAACATTAAGGCCTGTCTTAAGGAACAAAAAAATCTCTTTTAAGTGGATTACAGAGATTAGCAGAGATAATGCTAATAATGGTGGAAGGTAATACACACCCTGATACTATCTACTTTGGTTTCCTTTTCTGGAAATTTGTTCTACCTTACCTGCCAGCCCACACTGCTTACCCTTATGTATATTTGCTCAATGGTTAATATGATACTGAGGGCACTGTCATGTTATCACGTAGAAGCACTCTCTATTTATTTACACGTCTGTCCATTCTGATTCAGCTCATGTCCCTGACTCTCTTTCTGTTTCCTTTGAAGTAAGTCATTTTATGGATAGATAAAGGTCATTCTAATCTCCCCTCTGCAAAGCTTTGCTCTGTCTTTTTCTGTCTTCAGTTATTTTAGAGTATCTATCTATCTATCTATCTATCTATCTATCTATCTATCTATCTATCTATCTATCTATCTATCTATCTATCTATCTATCTATCTATCTATCTATCTATCTATCTATCTATCTATCTATCTATCTATCTATCTATCTATCTATCTATCTATCTATCTATCTATCTATCTGCATGACTATCTAGACAAGTTGAAGAAGACAGTGTCTGATAAATTGCCAATGCCAATATGCAAACAAGGCTGTTATCACCATTCAGTAGTCTTGCTAGTGAATGAGTGACTGTCAAGGCTCCTCTGCTCTGACAAGCCTGTTGACAGAGTCTGTACACAAGTGGGTCGCGTGTGTGTGAAATGGGGTAAGGAGGGGGGAGAGGGCAGCTTAGCTTTGTCAATCTCTCAGCACCCAGCCTTGTAGGTCGGACGCATGGCAGTGTGCCTGCAATTTGGACCATGCAGACACACAAATGATTTTTTTTCCTTCTCTGGGCGTGTGTGCAAACATGCACGCTTCTTGACAAGCACACAAGCTGTGTGTGTGTGTGTGTGTGTGTGTGTGTGTGTGTGTGTGTGTGTGTGTGTGTGTCTGTGTGTGTGTGTGGAGACACAAATGTGTACAGATTCCTGTGTGCACTTGTGAGACAGATTTACATAGGAAACCAATGAAACAGCACTTTAATGGCAAGACTGTGTTTCTTTATTTCATTGAGAGGTTATGAGTTCAATTCATTATTTGACAAAATGTAACCACGACCTTCCTATTACTTCCAACAGTTTCTTTGTTAATGTGCCTCAGTTAAGTGGTCATTTTTATCAAACAACTTACGGTTGAAGATTTCCTCACTTTGTTGTTTTTACACGCTTAAAGTCAAAACATTTAAATACAGAAGCATTTTTTCTTTCAATGCCATCTGACTTACTCTTCAGCCAAACACATGCAATTAAGAAGACACCATAACTGTGAGGCTGGAGGCTTGACTGATCCCCCATCACCCCCAACCTCCTCCAATCTGACTGACAGATCTCTATGGACCTGTTACCCCAGCAGCAATGGTCAATAAATCCCTACCTGATCCTGCTCTTCAAAAACACCCAGCCCTGTTTCTGCTCAGACTAACAGCATCATGAATAACAATTAACACCCTCTAAAAACAGCTGTAACCTTTAATACCTTTAGTCTATGTGGTATTAGAACTGCATTTACATTAAAGATTTTTTTTTCTTTTACTGTGTCTCAGACTCCATCATATTGTATCTTTGTATGCATGTCTCTTTTTGAACCAGAAATCCTATTATCATGTTACTATTACAACTTTGGATAAACAGTGGTAATATATAATGATAAATATAAAGGGAAAGGGAAATAACTGCAGCAGTTGAGACAGTTTCTATGTTAATGCAAATTTAAAGTACTGCAAGTTTTATATTTATGAATCTTATTCAACTTTTCTTTTCTTTTGTCTCTCTTTTCTGCTTCCTTCCACACCTGCCTGGTGACACTGACTCTTCAAAAATATTCAGGTGAGTCGTTTTCTTAATCCTATTAAGAAATCTCTTCCTGGTTTGTAAGGAAAGAGATTATTGTTTTGAAATTGTGGTCATATAAAATCTATGAAACGTGATGAATCAAAGTCGAGTCAGGTTCGTGTTCATACCCTTTCAAACATACAGTTTATGTGCAGTTTCTTAGTGTCTGCTTCAATGGTGTAGTGGTAACACTTGAGAGTTATACAGATTAAAATACATGCAACATGAAAACATGCAGAGATGTGCACCTCAGTGTTCCTAGACTCGTTAATAGTTTCTGAATAAGCAACTAGAATACTGCCAGTGGGATCTGGTTTAAATAACTATGATTCTTCTTTGAAGGCACCTTTAGAGAAGAAAGTAATGAACACTTTTGCAGCACAGTTTGCATTCTGTGATGTGAAACTGTCATAAAGTGAAATCAACAAAATGGGATTTAGATCAGCTTTTTGAAAGAGGGCCCTCCTCGTTTTACGTTCTTCCTAACTTTGCTTATCTCTCTGTGTAGTTCTGCCCCGCTCAGTTTCCACTTCTTTCTTCTCCTTGTTCTGCCTGTAGCATCAAAATTTTCTCCCCTTTTCTCATTTCCATTTTAGTTTTTGGGGGTTTTTTTTTGCTTTCATATCTCCATTCCTCACTCTGTCTTGACTCCTCCACCCCTTTTTCCCTGTCTCCATATGCTGCGCCTGGGCTCGTTTACATGGCTGGAGGAAAGGAAAGGAGAGGAAAAGGCTAGTCTGAATTATACATGCAGCAACAGTAGTGCACCAATTCAGCTGGGACCCACCAGATGCTTGCCCTCAAGATTCACAGCTTTTGTCTATGCTGCCTTTCTTTACATGCACTTTTTGTCTTTTTATTGTTTATGTGTGTTTGTGTATACTTCTATTTAAGGATTTTAGAGTAATATATCTCTTAGACAATAATGACACTCTCCAGTATTTCTCTCAATAAAAGATGCAGCTGAGCTTGCTTCTAACTGTTTATAGTATTACATTCTTGCTAATGTTTTTTTATGCACAAACTCAACTTTTCTACTGTGTCCTGGGGTTAGTGGCTCTTATTTCTCAGGTGGATGCTTTTGAAATCCCCTCCTCCTCCATTCTTCACTGACTGGTATGTCTGCAGCATATGTGTACCTGTATGTGTGGCAGGGCGATTTACATGCTGTAATGATGAGGGATCAGGGTGAGGACAGGGGCTGTCAGCACCCCTAATGAGAGAGGGCCTACCTGTAGCCCAGGGCCAGGATCAAGGATTGGAGAGGAATATGGATGGGGGATGGGATGGGTTGGGGTGGGGCTGGAGGTGTCACACTATGCTGAGATTTGGGGGGCCTATGTGACAGAGCTTGGCATCTGTCTTCAGTGACACTGGCCTCATTAGTAATTCACAGCATCCCCCATGATTTTTTTTTTTTTAAATGATGTGGAAAGACAAAAGGTGTGTCTTCTCAGTTGAATGGGGGCTGCTGATTAAGGCTGTATTACACTGCAAGTTTGAAGGCTTTTCACTTTGGCATAAAGAGCCATCCTGCTGTCTCTACTGTGAAAAAAAAAAAAAAAAAAAGTGCGTATTGATTCAGAATCCATGAACGTTCATGTTGGGTAAGCACGTACAGAATGAAAAATTACTCAAAATTTCACACGGAGTGAGTTCAAAATTTATTGACACCAGTTTGGCGTTTTAGTGATTACAAAGATTTTCAGCCATGTCAACTTAGAAATTAGAAAAGATGCATCATGTAAACTATTAGTTAGATTTTACACTAAGTCTCTAAAGACCTGCATACTTTTTTCTACTTTGACTCCACCTGGGGGAATTTATCAGATTCTCAGCTTTGCATTAGTGTGATGTACTGGTGTAACATCACACCCTTTTTTTCCACCTCAGGCACTCAAGTCTAATGTGTTCAAACCAGAAATAGCAAAACTGAGCACCCCAAATAATTCTGCTCCAGATAAACTCCACAATAACAGACCCACAGAGTGGAAATCCTTAGTTTTATCCAGCTGATACTCTGGAGTTTGCTTTTCCTTTTGTTGATGTAAATAGGCAACGGGTCATCAAATCTGTCCTCAGTACCTTTAATGATATAATTGACAATAAATACTGCATTAATGCAAGCTATTGACTTGACCTCTGACATCAGGAACATCCTCAGGCCATTCCCTGGCTGTTTGGAGACCTCCCTTGACACACCAAGACTACTCTCTGTTCACACATATTGCGGGATGGCCTTGCTCAGTCCATTGATAATTCAGCTAATGAGTAAGAGTGGATGACTAGGATTAACCCTCTTTAGCGTCCCACTGTATACCTGCCATTCTGGGTCTGAATCACTGAGCTGCTGAGAAAAGTCAATCAATAGTGTGAGAAATATCACACACAGCCACAAATTTGGCCTCTCAAGAGCTGTTTTAGGCTAAGAAAATATTTTAAGAAACAGACAAACTAACTGAATACATAAATACATAATGCATACAGTTTATGTCCCAGTATGATGCAGGACACTAAGTATCCCCATGGTGGTCTCCATTTTAGGGTAAGGATTAGAGAGCATTTTGCATAGAGCAGCCCAGCATTGCCACATGCACTAGGCAAGGCCCTGTTCAGGGATATGTTCTGTGCTTAGCTTTACCACATCAGTAGTGGTGGCCTTATCCAGCAACCCTGCCTTGTAGCTCCTCTCCACCCCCTAACCCAGAGACCAAACCCAGGCCGAGCTTCCATGGCTCTAATTATAACGGGAGCTCCACAATCTGTAATTTATAAGTCTAAAACACTGTAATTAGCTGCAGTTTTTATAGGGAGTCATAAATAATGCCAGGCTATTTTTTTATAAAGCTGACTTCTCTGTTTTGCTCTTTTCTGGCCTCATCTGGGTTTGTTTCAGGAAAACCTGGAATAATTATTCAAGCCACCCACCTCATACAGCCCTGTAACATCCTACTCATGCAGAGAACCTCAAAGGTTTTTGTAACTTGTGGGGGGTTTTGAGAAGTTATCCACCAACATAAAGTCAAAATATCTTCTCAAGTTCTGCCTGTTTTAAGATCCTTAACTCAGGAATCAAGGGAAGGGGCGTTGAAGGACATCCTAATGTGCCTTTGGTGTTCCTGGAAATGATTCCCAGTGTGGTAAGGAATACTTCAGGATGATCATGATCTACTTGTCTTTAGAATGGTGATGTAATTAATGGCTCTAACAGAGCAAGACAGAAAACCACATAAGGTTGGGAAAATGCTACCATATGGCTGAAGTAAAGACAGATTTCTCTCTAACACAGTTAGAAAAATATAGGATACAGAGACAGTACACATACAGTATCTAGACATTTTTCTAGTCAACAGTCTAGAATATATCATATTTGAGTTCTTTCTGTAAGTTTAACTTAAAGTATAACAATACTCAGCTGTCCTGGGTACTTTATGGAATGTTTTTCAATGCAGCATCAGATTTGCAAAGATAGCTGTCATATGCAGAGAAGACATTGATGGTGCACATGGATATTGGTTCCTGCTGTAATCAGCTGTACTGTCTGATGTCTTTTCTTCCCTTCTTGTTTAGGTGTCTTGTGATTTATGTGGTGGGCTTTACATTTATTCCCCTGGGAGTGAGCCACTCAACAAACGGGAATAGCTAGACTCAGCATTGTTCGCCTGTCACGCCTAGAGTTATAACATGTTTTTCAGAAAACAAACAAACAAAAACAGAGCACACAGAAAAAGATGACACCAATCACCTCTCAACTCCAAAAAAGAAGATTAAAAAAATCTCCCTAAAAGTTAAAACAAGTGATATGCATGGTGAGACACAAACAGCAGTAAACAATCTGAGGCCAACAAAGAAAAAAAAGGCTGTGCAGAGACACAGAGGTGAAGTGTGGTGTAAAAAATGGGCCACCATGTGTACAAGGAAAGCTCTCAGCACCCACTACCCAGGACTCAACAGACAATGGTCCATCTGCTGGAGACACACAGGCGCTTTTAGTCAGTAGAAAAGCCCCCTCGTTTGAATTCAGCCTCCGAGTATCTTTCACTCTCTTCCCTATACGACCACCCAGACGTTGCTGCCGCCCATCTCCCCACTCTTACACATCTAACAAATGCAGGAGATGATTATAGTCCTCCCTGTCTTACGACCCAACCTCCAGTTTTTTTAGTATCCACTGGAGACAGATCCTACTGATAGTTCAAGGCACACAGAGGCTCTGTTCTGTTGCTGCTTAAACCCTTCTCTTTAGCAGACTATTCAGCTTGGAATCAATTAATCTCAAGTCTGACTGGTATAAAATGCCAGAGGAAAGATTTTAGTTCAAACCAGCATTTTTTTTTAGGAAAATCCAATACTCAAAGTTTAGTTTCAGGTGTTATAGAGGCAAATAGAATCCAGTCTACAGACTGTCTCAAGAGATAAAATAAGCCCTTAAAACGTTCTCTATACATTTGAAGATGGACATAATGAATGATGCCAGTTTACTCTGCCGTCTGTTATTCTTTTTATTTGAGCCATGTTGTGGCTGGAACTGAGTGCTGTCCTCAGCGGAGTAGTTGGGCCTCTTGAGATGTGGCTCTGGGGTTTCCTGTGGTCCCTTGCTATGCCATGGTCTTTAATGACAATATGGTGGCCAAGGCAGTGGCAAGTCCTGTGAGACAGAAAGAGGAGGAGGGAGAGCACAGCAGGGGCTGATTAGCAAAAAAGCCAAAGATGTTTACCAGGCTTTGCTGCTCTGCGTTTTAACCCCTATCAGTCATTCCATGGAGATTAGGTTGCCACCGGAGTGTATGCTGCTTATCTTAGCTTCATCACTTTCTCTGATTCCTGCCTTGCTATAAAATATGTTAATTTGGTTTTTGGTTTAAATATTCATTTTCATATTGAATCAATATAATGTTTTCAGTATACCTTGCTTGGCTTTTATTTGCTCTTACTGCCATCCACCAGAGTGCAAAGATAGCCTGAGATTTTGTCTTTTGTGGTTTACAAAATAAATTTTATTTTTAATATGATTGGAAACTGGATTCACATTGATTTTGTTGTAGATCATTTGAGTAGTTGTATGTGCATGTGTGTGTTCTTTTGGATGTTACAACCTCAAAGCTCTTGATGTGAAGTAGATTTTAATCCTCCCTCTAACTAAGCTGCCAGCTCATGGGTATAATTTGAACCAATCTAGTCTAAATCTCAGTGTGCTTCTTTACTAAGTGCTATGTTGCAGGCCGTCGTTTCTGTCTGTGCATTGCAGCTTTTCTCTGATGACATAATGTTTTGACTATTCTTTTTTTCATGCATCAGGTCCTTGGTTGTAGAATCACATAATCTGGAAATGAATAAGTGGCAGAGAGCAGATACATTTCCTTTAAAGGTTAGCTATCTGCCTAGCAGTGATGAGAGGTTTCAGTGTGAAGATGACAGAAGATCATTACATCCCTATGGTCTTATTCCTGCAACAGCCACTTTTCAGGGACAGACAGAGTGAATGTAGAACTTCTCCTGTCTGGGCTTCACACAAGAGCACTACAACTCTATAGCAACACAACACCTGTGGACTGCCTGCATGAATACTTTCATTGTGTTTGCACAAGAGTACAACAAGCTTCTTATCACTACATTGAATATTTCATATATCAAATGGAAATGCAAATATGCTCTTCACAGAATCCAATTTATTCTTGGCTCCTTTATTAAACACCATCTACATTGTGCACAGAAACATCCACCTTGGGAGATTTGTTTACCACGTTTGGTAATGTGGCATAGCAATTGCATATGTAATCATCATAATCAAATCAATCAGTAAATAGTCTCTTTAGGCGAGCAGGCGAGGCGTTAAGAGCCAAAGTGTTGAGATGTAGTAGCATGTTGAAGAAAGAGACTAGATGATTTATTTGCTGAGGAAATTGCTGTCATAGCTGCCCTGCTCTCAGCTCTTTTCTTGGTGCCCAGTGGGCCAATTAGACCAGCCTCTAATCCAAAGTACAACACCTAACTATGCCACCAGGGAGTTGAAGCATACACAACACAGATCGGCTGCTGTCATACACATTTCAATCACAGACACTCACCTATTTTGTTTGTTTAGCATTCCCATCCACCTGCACTTCAACCAGGTTTGTTTCCTCCACTGTCTCTCCCTTGTGAAGTGCACTGCACTGTGGGCCACCAGTACAGTATGGCTGCACTGCCATAACCGTATGGTCAATGTCATCCTTAGGTTATTAGGCCTTATTATGAAGACATTTGTGCTACACTAATTAACAGGCCTGTCTTTTTGCCCCTTGACTACCCCCTCCTTTCTTTTGTCCCTGTTTAAATCTGACTGTAGTATCTCACTTGCTCTGCAGCCAGATGCCTGCCCTTGCAACATAGCAGCAAGCAGATTGTACTCTTCACACTGTGGTCAAACACTCCCTACCAGGTGTTGACAGTTCATTTGACTTCACCTTCATCAAGAGTAACAATGAATGAGAGCTGCAACACTTTTTCAGTGCCTTGTTGCAGTGTCAAACATGTCTCTGTGTTTGATATTGTCTTATCAGATATTCACCTTTGTGTTTTCATGCATAAAATCTTTGTCTGCATTATGTCATTCCAGCAGTTCATCATCTACTAAAAACTGTTTAAGCCTCTTATGACTTTGTTGATGCATTGCGCAGAGTTTTGTTTTGTTTATTCAGACCAAAAGACACAACAGAACAGTTCCTTTGTTTTGTTCTTGCTACTGGCCTTAGTCCCATTAGCAACTGGTGTCAAGATGAGGGCAAATCTGGGCAGGCAGGCATGGTCTCCAGGGAGAAAGCAAGGAGCTAAGGTGTCTAAGCATGTGGGGGGTGGGTGTCATATTGCAAGTCATCAAACAAAGCAATCCGATTACCTCCTGTCACTGGTTTTAATATCAGAGTTTTGATATTGCTGGAATCCCCACTGTGCCAACTTAAAAATGTCAAACATGATTTAAAAGGTTATTACACTGCCTGGTAGGGAAGAAAAGTTTTTTCTCTACATTTTATTTCACATTTTCTTAGTATCTGTATTACTTTTATATTACATCTCTACGCATGATCTCCTCTTCACCTGTCCTGTTTAGATTCTGACTTTGTTATCATATATTTAAAACACATGGGATCTCTGAAATTGTTGCAGTAAAGGAAAATAATCAAAACACATTATCTCATAAAAATCTGTTTTGTCATCTATTGTGCTCCAAAAAAGAAAACCACACATCTCTATGAAATGATCTCATTCAGGGGTCTTTGTAGTCTCATTTTGGCTCTTGTCATAATGGCAGCCTATTGTGTTGCCTATGCGACTGTGCTGTGATCCAAATTCACGGGGAGCCCCTAGTCCTGTTGTTTCTCCATGTTGTTGCCGAGGGGGACCCTGTTGGAACCGGCCTTTCCAGGGGCAAGCCTTTGATGCTCTCAGGAGCCATTAGATGTCTTGTTCAAGCGCATTAGTTCCAGTGCTGACTGGGGGCAACTCAGAAGGAGTGTTGCACAACATAATGATTTTAGTAGGATAATAGTAGTCCATTAAACCAAGGTCTAAGATTCTAAAATGTTGACTAAATAAAAAAAAGGTTCAGTTTGTCCTTATTGCAATCCTAAACTACTTGGTGACCAAATTGGTATTATTTTTCTTCAAGCCATTTCTCTTAGTATATATATCCAAGTATCATGCATATGCAATGACTCTGAATTTCCAAGCACCTGCTCTCTTCCCCACTGCCTCCACATATCAGGCCCTTGGGGGAAGAACAAAACTGATATTCTTGACACCCAACTCCACACGCATCCTCCCACCAATCTTCTTCAACCCACTTATTCACCGCCTTGTGGAGAGCAAGCATGATGTGATTGACAAAATATAAAGTGGAAGAAACAAATGAATGTGTATTAATTCAATCTGTGATAACAGATGAAACATGTAATATGTTTTTCAGTTATTATCATCTTATTATATTTGTATTAAGTTACTGGTATAAAATTACACTTAAACAGAAACATGTATTGACTATTCTGCTTCTGCACCTGTGAAATGTCTCAGATTTGAATACATTTTATTGTTACAATAAACAGTAATAAAGGGAATCCTTTACCCCACAGAGGCAGAAATATGTACCATTGTTGTAGGTTTAGTCTAGTGGTTGTATACTTCATGTTCAGCCATTTGTGTTTCTCCTATCAGCAGGTTTGTGATGTGGTGTGCTGAAATGGTACACGTGCATTTACAAATGTGTTTGCTTCATAAATCATTGAATTTCTGTGTTGTAGTTATTGAGAAGAAACTGACTAGGAGAGAAAAAAAAAGTGCATTTTAAGCACTCCTAGCTGCTCAACTGTCCCACTCATATGCAGTACTTCTCATACACAAGTGAGAACTGAGGCAGTGCAAATTGAACCAATCCATCAAAGCTCGTACAATTTGTTTAACCTTCCCCTGTCTGATATTTAATGACTCAGTTATTTCACATAGGAAAATGCTTCATGTACAAGTCCAAAGGCTTAAAAAAATAATAGATACGGGTACAAGTACAAAGATGTGGGCTTTATACATTTGCTGTTTATTCAGACAATCTCTGAATAATGCAGTTTTGTAACATTAAAGGGAATAGAAAAGTACTCCAGAGAAAAAAATAGCAATGAGTGTTAGACAAGAACCAAAGAGAATGCAGGAGAAAGAGCATACTCACAAAAATGGAAGAAAAAAAAAGTAAGAATAATAAAACTTTCTTTGGCAAGTATCCAGACAGAGTGTGAGGCCATGGTGCAGATAAAAAAGAGGAATAGAATACTTGGAAGTAAGCCAGTTGGGTTTCACAGTTTTTTTTCTCCTCCTTCTTCTCCTCCCCTTTATTGTCAGTTCCAAGATCCTTTGCCAAATAGTAATGGACACTCCCATGTAGCTTGCGTTCAAATTCTTGCAGGAGCAAGCCTGTTTTAAGGTCTGTTTTAATTAATTTGCATTATTTATATTTTGATGCAACAGAAAATGTTCCCATGTATTTTACACTTTTTGGAAACTTTTAATTATACTTAATAAACCTTCGTTGTAATTCCAATTAATGGACTTCATCCATCACTCCTTGAACTAACCTAATTTTCAGAGACAGTTGGCATGCTTTTCAACTCAGGTGGTCCCCTAAGGTCTGAAAAGCAAAAATAAGAAAGAGATTCCTGGGTTAACCTACATGGAACTGGAAGATTCATAATCTGGTGCTCAAATATTTCTAGAAATATGGGTGGAGAAATTATTCAGAAATATTCTGTAACCTTCCTTGAGATTTACAGTAACTCCAAGCTGGATAGCCTATCTGTGACAAACAACAGTACATTGAAAAACATACATGTGAGACAATGACAGTGAAAAGCTAATGTAAAAACATTCTGGAGAGCTCCAAACTTTGCATAAATAAAGAATTATCGAAAACACAAAAATTGCAACCTGCTTGTACATTTGACAAAATGACCCAACAATGACACAATTAAATCTTAAGACACACACTTTTGACATCCAGACTGTGTCCCCAAAGCCCACCTTCATACCCTGGAGGCTTGTCTGAACAGCAAAGAGGAAAATGCTGACATTGTGTGGCTGCTGGTGTTCCTCATTATTGCCATCCACTTCTCAGAGCTGTCAGGAGCTACCTGGTGGTGACATGGGGAAATTGGACAGATTGGTTTTAGAAGGGCATTCCCTCTGCTTTCCCTTGAGTTGAAATATTGTCAGTGGACCATCATCATCCAGAGAGCTTGCTGAAACTTTGGCAAAATTCTTCTTAACTAGAGGCTGAGGCATAGTGTTTAAGTGAGGAAGCACAATTCTTAAACTGTAGAGCTTTTCAGCTGGACTTACCATTTGAAAGAATTCATCTGCAATTAGCCAGTAATTGGGCCAACTAATCCTACTTCAAGGATCCCCAGTCACTTTGCATAGGGAATAAAGGTCTAAGTCCAGATATTTTCACATATAAACACTGATACAATCAGAAATAAAGTTCAGTCTTTAAAAAAAGGCCTTGTAACAATGATAATGTATTCAGATAAAGTCATGTTTATAACACACTCAGACACGTGTGCACTCATGCTGTACCAACAAAATCCCTTCTCCACCACCTGCTAACCCACAGCCATAATGTTTTCCTCTCCCCTGCAGCTCATCAGGGATTAGGGAAATTGCCTGGAATGAAAGAAATATGTTCTTTGATGGCCCCTTTTCCATGCATATGGTGGCATAAGACACAGCTGGAACTTCTTTCTGCAGCCAAGAAAAGGTTCAGCTGAAAAAAAGAGAAAAAAGGAAAAAAAAAAGCACTGATGGGACAGTGTTTAATTTTCACATATGATATTTTTAAGTTTTGCTCTCATTAAGATGAAGTACAATTTACATGATGTTGAGAGATAATTTTATAGAAAAGCCGTCTTGGGGTAAAGTTTAGAGTGTTTCAAAATATAACAAACTCTGCAGCAGCTAGACAATTTTTCTTTCATGGTACCTATTGGATTATTTTCAGACTATATACGAAACCTCTCCCTCAATTGCACTGAAAAGCTTCCCCAACTGGATACAAGCAGCTTGATGGTTAGGAAAGAGAGGCAATGGCCCCTTGCGTGTGCATGGGTGGGGCAGAGAAGGCAGACGACCATATAGTTGTCTGTAATTGTACCCACTGTGACTGCATGTTGAGGTTTCATCTCTTCTTGATGTGTGAGCTGCACATCCTGTTGGGGACATTGGAGTCTAGGGAGCTAATTGGATGGTTTAGGCAAAGACATCCAGTTTACCACAGAAGTTAGGGTTTATCACTTCAGGAACACAATGGCCTACATAATTTTAGTAAGTTGGTGTGAAAAAAATCTTAACCAAAAATCTGGGCTTTGTTTAAAACAGAAAAGTTATTTTTTAGTCCCATTTTTACCATGTTACCATTTTTTGTAAATTTAATCCAAGTTAACTAAAAATATGCTCTGATGATTACATTTATTCTTTTGTCTGTGTATATTTTTATTGGATCGGTCTGTTTACGGTTTAACATTCAGTTTATTTGTTGGAGAAAATGGTGAGTGTTAAATTAGCTGGTATTGCCTCTGTGGCAGTCAACATCAAGCCTTTATCAGTATAATCTACTAGCATCGTATTAATGTTGATTATTTGTGTGATATTAACATTACCATAACACAGTCTCCTTTTTTTTCCTCTTTGCACCTCAACTATGACATTGATATAACTAGGGGCATTTAGGCCATGTTGTACAGTGAACATACATTAATGATGTTAGAGGAATTTGAAAGATGTTCAAATCGCGTTCCAGTTCTTCAAAAAATACAACTTATGTTGTCACAAAAAAGTCAATTTTATATTAATTTCTAAGTTATATTAAGTAATTTATATTAATTATATTGCATTGATTATAGATAACATTTTCTCTGCTTTTAATTTTGATGGTATTCTTTGTGGGACCGCTGTCAGTTCACGTTTTTGTGTTTTATACATTAGTGCAAACANGATACCTTTGAGTGGGTTTCTGGGACTTTGGTTTAACCTCAAGGGTTTCTATCATTTACAAATGGTCATAGCTTATTTTTGGGACATGTCCACAATGATTAACATGTGCATCTGAATAAGAATTATATTGTGTATATTTTCCTTTTCTTGTCAACTGTATAACCAATCTGAAATCATATTGTCAGTGTAAAATAAAGTGGATTCTGGCCTCCATAATATGAATCCAAAAGAAATGTCTCTCCAGTCCACAGTGGGGCTTTTTTGTTGCCCCACTGAAATGAAAGATGGAAAGAAGAAAAAAAAAAATAAGACTGTGTTTTAAATGGCCTCCAAGCCTGAGATCCAGGATTTAGTCCAAGAACCACAAGCAGACCAGAGTTACTCCTCTGTGGTCACCCCAGCCTTGTAGCCTCTTGGCTCAGGCCAGTGGCACAAAAATAACTGCAACGAAAAGGGGAAGTCGTTATGGGGCTTCGTTATGGTGGTGTCCAAAATAAACATGCACACCACAGGTTGTTGGCTTATGGCTAAAGGGGGAAAAGTAATCGAAAAGGAAGAATAAATAAAATTATAATTTCAGCAGAATCTGTTATTTACTGATCTTGTTTTAACTGTTTGTTTGGGAGAATCGTTCAAGTTTATATGGTGTTCTGTTGCTGAATAAAGACAAGAAATGGATTTCAGTGGATTTCAGTGAAGAAACACAACATTTGCTGAACTGCTCCCAAGTAGTGTTTATCTGTTTGTACAACAGCATTTGGTCTAGTTCTACTTATTAATATTTCTTGTGCCAGCTGGTGTTACAAACACTCACAAGGATCACAAGAAGAAAAGAGAAGCTGAATCCACAGCTTCCTTTCCTATGCTAGTGCAGGGATCATATCTTTTTAGTCCCTCAGGAAGGTTGTACTGAATACCTTTCCATTGTGGGCCAATTTCTAGTTTATAGACCGGAGAAAAATCTCTTCAACCACAACAACTACTCCTTAAAAACCCTCTCACAAAGCACTCAGGGTCATATCTCAAGCAATTAAGTGAGGTGAGCCTAACACTTTAGCTGCCTCCTCCTTAGGCAAAGGGGGCAGGAAACGCCACATGCATTGGGTCCTGGGATAGTGACCGCCTTGGGGGCTATTGGAATTGATTGGCTACCCTTACTTAGGAATAACCGAGCTTTTCTAAGGCTTTTGCATTCTGATCTAAGAAAGATGAGGTTAGTGTCCTCTTGGCAATTTTCACACCAATCCACTTCACTTTTCTTTACTGCAGCACTTGACTTCATTCTTCAGCTTCAATTCTTAATAGTTCCTGGTGCTTTGAGAAAGGGAAGATGCATGAAATGAGATTGGTGTGGTGCCTCTCCTCCATCCTCTTTTAAAATCACCTTTTGTTAAGTGATGTCTGGACTTATAGAGTCATGGTAGTAACGTGTAGCATACAGGTAAATATTTGAGGCTAATTAAGTTATAATACCAGGCTCCTGAGACAGACAGGGATATTAGATTGTACATGAATGCCATATCACTAAACATCTATAACAGGAGCATCTTGATCTTCATCTGCTCAGTTTAGATTAGACCCAGAATAGGACAGCTACCCATGGTGAAGCGTAAACTATTATTTCTTTTCAAATTCCTCAAAATGTATTGAATGAAATATTTTAAAGGTTTTCAAATAATTAAGATGTCTTTGATATAAGTTGAATACAATATTGAAACACCTTTCAGAAGAAGTTCTAAATAATAGGACCTATTTTCTGTTAGTGTACCAAATATTACAAACCTTGCTGGCTTCCTTTTAGACCAAAACCAACACATACATCATGTTTGTGCACACTGCCCATGTGAAAATGCTTGCTGTCTTTAGGTATTAAGGAACATGCAATCACCCCAAAGTGTGCTAGAGGTGTGATAGATGTCTTTGACAACCATAAAAAAGAAAATAAAAAGTCATATTTCTGGTAGGTTGAAGGCATCTCACTGTGTATCATTTATTCTCATGCTGAGTAGAAAAATCCCAGTTCACAGCACCTACATATTCCAGCATTCAAACAACTGCATTTAACCTGCAAGTTGATGTCAGGTCACAGGAATTTAAATAGTTTTACTTGGCTTCAGACAATGAAATGATGAAGGATAATGGTGATTCGTCAGGCATAAAGATGAGGAAAAAGGAAGAAAATGGTCAATGTTGAGAGAGTAAATTACCTGGGATCAAAGGTCTGAGGATTAGCAGATGTTAGGGGGAAAGTTGAGAGGATGGCGTGATGTAAGAAGAGATGGTGTTGACTTGAAGACTTGACTTGAAAAGGTTAAGAAGTGAGGTAGGCAACAATGTATTTGTCTTCTGTAAAAAAGTATGACATATTGTTTACAGATTTAAAAAATATACATGGTTTACATCTCTTTATAGCACACTAAATTTAATAATTACTTTTTTGTTTTCTTATTGCATTTTTTTTTGTGATCCTGTCAATCTTTTTGTTTTCTACTCTATCCTCCTTAACTGTACTCTTACTCTCTGTAGGTAAGTAAAAAAGCCATTTGACTCACATAAATGTGTTAAAATTTGCATGATTAAATGCACTTATCTTGCACAGGCAACATCAAGAAAAACAAAAATACCTGATTGAAAAGCATACACCTTGGAGTCAAAAATAAAGCCAAATTTAGAACTAATGCATGAAAAGAATTTTCAACATATGTTCTGATGCCACGGAATTACACTCTTAAACAAAGATTCTACACACCCTCCCAAAATGAGAAGTTAATATTTGCTCTGAGGACCCGTCTGTGTGTGTTTTAGTCCAGCTGGGATCCTGTGGAGTGCAGAGGAAACGAGAGATGCTGAAAAGAAAAAAAAAATCTACACAATCCGCTTAATTGGCTTAAAATGGAGCAGCACTGGAAAATCTTAAGTGCGAATTGAGTGTGAAATTGTCTTGAGCAGTGCACATTCACAAATACATGTTTGCATATAAGAGCGCACAAAAGCAAGTTGCTAGCGATGTGTCGGTTACTTCCTTTGAGTTACTTGGTACCAGATGGCCTCTTAGAGTGTGGGAACAGCTGAGGAGTTTGACGAGCCCTTGTGAGGCCTTGTGCAGAGATGTGAAAAAGGTCCTGCTTTCCTTACATATCGCTCCATCAGGGGGTTGGTACTATACAAGTCTTTAGAGAGCTGTTAAACTTTCATCTGCAGACATCTCCTCCACTCTACAGCTGCTTCAGCCTGTATCCATGGTCCCAAGATGGCTTGAGCCAGGGACATAAAACCCCTCTACAGCCGTAAAACATTCATCACTCACAGGATAAGTTCCTCTACTTTATAAATGTCCCACCATTATTGACACCATCCGGCAGATTTTATATGGACCAAACTGTTTGTTCTTAATGCACTGCTTTGGCTTTTTTTTTATACCTTTCTCTGCATTCTGTTGTGATTTCACTCCCTTTTATTGCAGGAAAGGAAATAGTGGTCTTCTTTGTTTTGTTTTTTCTCCACCTGCTTACTGTCCCACTTCTTGTTGCTCCTGCATATCTGCTTCCTGAGTAAAAGCAACATTCCTTCCTTTTGCATCGTCAGGAATTCTAAATAATTCTCAGGGTCACTGAATTGAAAGAAGTATGATGATCCAGACCAACTCTTTGTTTTTGACTCCATTCAGAGAACAGCTCAAGTCCTTTGGTTCTGACTTGCAGTGGGAGAAACTTAAAGAGGAATGAAAACCATGTTGTAGATATAGTAGTCTGCTCTGTGCTTAGTGTTGTTGTGATATTAGACTATATACAGGGAGGTTTTCATTCTAGTGCTGGTCTTCACTAACATAAAACACTTTTTAGGTTTGGTGGCTAAATGGCAGATGTTGGAGCAGATCTGGTTGTACTCATCAAGTGGCAGATAAAATAAAGTGTCTCAGTTCAGATCAAAGTTTTAGCAGAGTATTTGTTTGGCATCAGAGCTGATGAGTCTGGAAACCCATTTTACCCAGTTCAAGTTGAAACTACAATAACAGTACTCTTTTTGTAAAAAGTGCATATGAGAAGTGAGTGAGATAAAAAAGAGAAGAGACATGACTGCCCACAAACACGACACATTTTATCTGTTACACTTTGATTAATGCAGGAAGCAAATCGCTTTAACGGAAGTGTCTTCTTTTCTATAATCTTAAGAACAAGTTGGTAATTTGCATCCCAAGTAAAGTTGTTCCAGCTCACCAAATTTGTGAAATCAAACCCTAAATACAGTGTTTAGGTGTCCAAGTCTCAGTCTCTGCTGAAATCACACTGTAGGTAGTTTTATAGAGAAATTGGCCCCGCCTTAATCTCCCAGAATGAGATAAAGACCACTGCAACAGCAGTTAATGCAATAAATAAAATTTTTTAAATGTGTTCATTTTTCATTTGTTTATTTGTTTTATTAAGTAACATTTTTTCAGCGTTTACACCAAATGTGCAGCCTTGTGTGTTTCTGTTTAATATTACATATTGTATTTTTTGCAGAACACAGGCATTAACATGGATTTTTGGTAGAATAAGTATCTTTAGATCCTCTGCATGTATTGCTTTTTCATGTTACATCATAATCTTTCATGCTTACAAAGTTTTTGCTCTGTGATGATGTGTGATGTCAGCTCAACCATGTGCTGGGGTTTCATTTCAGCCAACTCCCAGCAAAGTTACTGATGGAATTAAACCTGAAAACTTGCCAAAAGCAGTTTGGAATTCCCTGACTTTTATTGCTCATTTCCCATAGCTTTTATCCTCCATCTGTTATTGACTCTACAGATGGAGAGGGTGGTAAGATTTGGGCAGGTTTTATCTCCAAAGACAAATTGCTGTGATGTTTTGAACTATGCCCTGTGATGAACTGGCGACCTGTCCAGGTGTAACCTCCCCTCTTGGTGGAGATAGACACCAGCTCCCCACGACCCTGAATAGGAATAAGCAGGTACAGATAATGACAAGTTAGCTAACCCTGTAAAGACCATATAGTGGAATCTGGTGGGATGAGGATGACTTGTGTGTCACTCTGTGCTGACAGCTTAAAAACCACAGGTTTATTGGGGAGGCATGCTGTAACACACAATGCAAAAAGTAACATTCCTGACATTGTTGCGTGAGCCAGTCAGAAGAAAATTGTTTATTTGAATGTTCCAATTTAAAGCAGCGTCCCTGTGCAATTTGTTCAAAAATTATGATGAGCAGCTTTTCTCTGAGAGATTGGGTGGCACTCAGAGCTAAAAGTCCCTTTGTGCAGAACTTAGCAGAAAATCCTCCCATTCAAAACACACATTCGTACACTGATTGGATTTTTCTTTTTCAAGCAGGGAAATGCAATCATTCTCTGACCCCTAGATTTTAACCTGCTTTTCTGATTCTGGGTATGTCAACATAATGTCTATATGCAGAGCTTAACCTACAGGGAAAGGAGAACACAGAGTTATCAACAAAGTCACCCAAAAGAACTCTGGAGACCTTGAATTGCCACACTTCTATAATAGTTAACCAAACTAGAAGTTAGTTTATAGTCTTTTCTTTCTCTGATGTTTATGTCCACATCGAATGTCCGTGTCTAACAATGAAGACATCAAAGAGTGTTTACCTATCAAACAGCTCATGTGGAGAGGGACATGTTTATCTGGCCCTGTGCTCTTGTTCAGCTAATAGACAAGGCTGCACTGTTGATAAAATGTCAAAAAGAAACTCTTGCTCTCCTCCTCTGATTGCACTTTAAGAGAGTTATTGCATTTTTATTGCTTTCCTCCCTTAATGAGACGATGGTTACCCAATTACCAGTAGAGGCCATCAGGTTTCATCTCCTCAACACATTTTAACAGGAGTATTATTATTGTTCATTAGGTCAGGGCTAGAATCTGTGTAGCTAATGAGAAATCTCAGCAGCCAAGAACTCTCATGTACCAATAAGATAACAATTCAATTAATCATAACATTATGATTTCTAAAGCCTTGAGAGAAAAAAAAAACACAGTCTTTATTTCTTTGTCTTCGTTCTTTAAAGATGCATCACAGCAAGCTACACAGTTAAGGATGTTTGTTTAAACAGGAAGTCTCTGAAGGAGGAGAGTCTAGTGGAGGACTATTGAAAGAGAGCTCTGTGTGTTTGTTGAAAATGAGAAGTTGGAGCCTGGAGGAGACCTGCCAACACTGCTGTTTAAGTACACACGGCATTATTGGGTTACTCCAAACAGGGTGGGAGTAGATTCACTGAGCTTTAACTCATGGGGGGGGGCAGTGAATAGACAGCTGGGTGTTTCTGATGGCACAACATTGACCTAGGCATGTGTTTATATGCTTTTGAGAGGAACATGTGGATGATGAGCAGGGAAAGAAGAAACAGAGTGCTTGATAGTGATTAGTCTTTTTCTTCTGCACACTTACTTCTTATCCTTTTGGAGGCATTTCTCATTTACAGTAAAAGTAGTAACCAGTGAAATACTTTTCCTGGTGAGAAAGAGTTTCAGGTGAAAAACAGTGGCTTTTGCCTCCACCTCCATTGTCACTGACTCACTTCCTTGTACAGGCTACCAATTCCAGGCTAGCCAATGTCTAATTAGCTCACTGACACAGAACACAGCCAGAGTAATTGCAGAAACTTAGCCTGTAGCAACCTGGCTCATGCACACACAAGACAGCTCAAATAACGTGGTACTGTGGCAGGCAGCCACCACAATCTTCTCTCCTTTATTTATTCACTTACTCATCCATTGAGTCACTTGCTCTGCCTGCCATCCTCGCTCTGATGCCTAATCAGATTTACCACGCAGTTAGTACTGTTTCACTCTTTATGTTGTTCTCTGTTGCTTTACTGCTTTTTTATTTGGTACTGTCAATCACTCAACGCTCCTTCATTTTTTCTTTATTGAAAAAAATTCTTTACAGTTTTCCGATTGCTGACTTTCCAACAATATTATGTAATTTGGCCCACATAGTTAATCCATTTTGATTTGTTAGATTGTTAAACCCTAATTGTTGGATTTTCTCTGAAGAGACCAGATCTTTTCTCACTGAACGGCGGGCCAAAGAGCTGTCAGCTCTTTCAATAATTTTTAGCTTGAAAAATAAACGTTTAATTGTCAGTGGCATGGGTTTATGTGAATACTAACTAATACTCATGCAGCTGTGTCAATGTCATCACATGACAATCACATCGACTTCAGGAATTTCGTTTCAGAAAAAGATCTCTAGAAATCAAGCCTTGGGAAAAAAATGCAGACTTATAATTAGTTATTAAACTTTGATATACACAAAAAATGTCCTTTGTATTCCGAATGCTGAAAGGAACAAAAAAGGCACATACTAACAGAAAAAACATGAGTGATCACTCTAAATGCAAAACAAGAGAGGTTTCCGAAACAAATGGAGAGACTATTTACTTCCTCAAGACAGCAGTATTTAGTAATGTCACCTGGGGCAGGGAGGGCGTCAAGAGTCAGCGAGGGTCAAAACAGACCCATCTAACCTTCACCATCGTTCATCTTGATGGCTGGTTTAAGGGAAGAGGAAGGAGGGGAATAAAAGAAGGGCTGGGTAGGAGAAAAGGACATTTTGGACATGGGGTGGTCAGAACAAGCTTCCTGCTATGATAGATGGAGGATGTTTGAAGAGAATATTATACTTGATGCTGGTTTGGCTGCAGAGCAAGGGAATAAAAGAACAAAGGAGAATGAAATGATTCATCGCAAGGGAAAAGGCATTAGTCTGATTGAAGGACTAGTAAAGAGAGTAATAGAGAGGGAGGAGTGAACAAGGGAGACAGGGGGTGACATAATCTCAAAAGGTGAAAATTTGTAAAAGAAGGAATTAATACCAGCTAGCAGATGGAGAGTCTCCCAAAGACTGTTAAATAATCATGCTGCATCTAAAGAGAACTGGGAGAAATGGGTATTGTTTAGTTTTATCCCTCGCCTTCAAAGTACCATTTTTTTTTTTTTTTTTTACAGCTGTCTGTCTAATGGTGAGCCGTGGGTGTTACAGGGATTATGAGTTTTGCCAGGCAGACAAGGGTTAAGATGAATGGTTGCCCTTTTGGATCCAAGGTGGTCATTATCATTTCCACATGGTGCTGCCAGATAAAGCCCCCTCCCCAAAGCCCTTTGGATTTAGATGGGTCTGTTGTCCATCTTATTTTTCTTTTGTTTCTTTGTTTTCCAAGTAAATGCTGCACTGCTTAATACCTTCTTGCTGAGCAGAGTGAAGTCTGCCACAGCCTGATTTTTGCTTCATCATACATTGTTTAAAGCAAACAATCGCTGCAGTAATAATAAAAAAAAAAAACAGCTCTTCAATTATTGCAAATAAATTTGAGGTCAATCAGAACAGTCTAACAATTATACAGAAATCAGAACAAAATGCTTATGCAACATTCAGATGATTTTAAACTATGTGTGGAACAATTAAATAAAGAAATGTATTTTTTTTTATTTGGATCTATAAATACTTCATCTTGACTTAGAAAAAATATTATTTTCACAAAGGAAAGTATTTATTTTTCAGGAATTGTATGACATTCATTTATTTTTTCTTGACAGATTGTCCTTGTTCAACCATTACTACCTTTTTTCTTTTTTCATATAGTTATACCCAACTCTAAATGTGGTTCTATCTGTTCCCTTGGTAGCAAATAACAGGGTTTAAGCCATTTCTCACATGGATTCCCCTAATAGCTATCTGTTTCTCATTTCTCTCCAATTGTAGGGCAGTGTGATTAGCCATGTCAGTCACTGGTAAAAGCACCTCAGACACCGAGGTGCTGCAGTTTTGTGTCTGAATAAACTTGGGTGGATGCTCTCCAGTAGCAGTCTGGACTCTTGAACCATTCGCATTCACGTCAGCTTTTGTGGTGTCACTTCGGTATTGTTGTATAGAAGAAACATGTTGACATTCCTCTCTAAAGGATTATTGTCAGTCTGAGCCTAGTCCATTAAGGCCAAGCTGCACATTGCTCTCAGCAATAAAAATGCATCCAAGCTAGCTATGTGCTTCTATTTGATGAATCCCAGCTTTAAAAAGTCCACTTTTTTAGCACCGTACACTGGCTGCAGCAAAGAGCATGTTGTGCAATGATTAAGTATCAACTTCGATTTCACTCAACCTTCTGCAATAAATAAATAAATAATGTCTACAGCATAGACAGATTTACTTTGTCTTGTATACTCCTGTTGCATCTTATGGTCTTCATTCACCAAAGAAACAACAGGCAAAGATTCGTTGTTTTTTGTACCACATCACATTTTTTGTTTGTTTTGCACATCAGACACAAACTTGAAACACTTCCATAACAGAAAATGTAACTTAACTGTATGTTTATCTAAAATCTACTCCACTGATCAGTTAGTTTCCATCATGGGATGAGGCGTTGCTCAGACAGCACACTAATGTTGTGTATAACTGTCCATATAAATCTGATAAAAAACTGATCAAAACAAAATCAGATTTTATTTTTTAAATCCCATTCAACTCAACTCAAAAACTCAGATTTTAAAGTGTAAATCACTCACAACGTGACATATAATGGAATAATTCAATCTGATGTCAGCCGTGTGTGAAATATTTGCTTCTTTTGGTGATCACCATCAAGGAAAACATGTAGACCAGCAATCAAAGGACAGATGTTGAATTAATTAATCAGCAGGTACTTTGGTGGGAGGTTTCTAAACAGGCAAAGCCAAAAGAAACTCATCATTGAAAAGCAGTTCATCATTATTTCAACCTATAGAACTCAAATAACAGAATAAGCTTGCTTCAATCTGATCTAAGAAGAATCAATTACATGGTTTCTTTTACCTGATTTAATAAACACATCTGATTTAGCTGCCATCTGGATGCAGCCAAAATTGTTCATTCTTTCTGAAAGAGGCAAATGGTAGCTGCATCCCTCTTCCACCTCACCCACAGCAAATCACTTGATCTCTGACCCCTGCTCACGACAGATTGACACTCATGCCACTCAGGCAGCAGAAAGCCCATCCCAGCACATCTCTAACCCTGCTGGTCACCAATTAGACTATATGTTCCTCATCCAGCCATCCATACCAAACCCCCTTTTCCTGCAGATGATAGCCTTTCACAGTGAGGCCATATTGGTCCTGTCCATTTATCTTCATCTAACACTACTGCAATTGGGGCCTCCCAAACCCCAGAGGGGTCCCAATCTCTGGTTGTGTCTCTCTCTTTGCCTGCAACATTGCCTGAGAGGTTCATGCAGAATGCTCATCAACCTTTACCTTGAGAAGTACCTGATGGTCAGTAGAATGGCAGGCTATTAAGATGAAGCAGTTTTCTTTGCAGCATGACAATGAGGAATGGGAATACTGTGAAAGCTAAGGACATTGCACTGGATAACAAAAAGGCTTCAGAGGGTTTCGCAGTTCATTGAAGCATACAGTAATTTGCAGGCCAGTACATTTGAATTGGTGAGTGTGGAAAAAACATTGAAATGGGGGACAGAGGCGATGGACCTGTCAACACAGCCATCCCTGCTTTCAAATGACTTTTTTTTTTAACATGAGTGTTTGTGTGTTTATTCTTACCACGTAAGCATTCACATGTTCATATGTGTCCATGAGGGACTGCTCCCTCATCACTCAAGTTAAATGGATGTCAGCAAGCAGTGAAATTAGACTGTCTCTCCCTCTGTGGTGGACTGTCACCACTGAAACGGAAGGAGGGTAAGCACTTTGGTCCCAAGACTCTTGGTGGAGGGCCATTTTGGAGCATTTTCTATAATGTTTGACATGCACTATCAAAAGCACAATGACCTACAAACAATTGTACTCTCTATCAAGAAGGCACAGTAGAGCCAGAGTGTTAAGTCTCAAAGTCACATATCCATTAAATCTGGCGAGCAGGGCTCGCTATTTTGTCAAAAGGTGTCAACTTGGCATCACCGTCAAAAATAGCAGCTTGAATTCCAGTAAGTTAATCCTGTTGATTGTCTGACATACAGATGACAATATATCCAGATATACTGATATTTTCAGTGAGGTTACAGTTATATGACATCATGAGCTCAGGACAGAATGTATATAGTGTTTAAGAATTGTGCTAATTTTATAGTTCCTTTCAGAGGAAAGGTTTCGTTTAAGAAAATTAAAGTCAGCACTATCTTATACTGTTAGATTCTTCAGATTTTAGAATAGATTCAAGTTATGCAAACACAAAAGTTCAAGATTTATAATCTGACAGCCTTCTCAGTTCATAAGCATGTTATTAAAATGTTAAGTAATTACTTCAAATGAAACTTCAACATTCTACTTATTCTCTTACACTTGTTAATCTGTTAACATTCCTGGTTTCTTTTTCTTTTTTAACCTCTTTCTTTCATGTGTGCTTATAGTAGTTGCTGACATACTACATGTCAAGACGTAATGGTGATATTGCTCGTGCACTCCCTAAAACATCTATTTGTCTGATTGCAGACAAGTTGAGTGATGTTACAGTCTCTTATTTTATCAGGCTTTTACTTCTCTTCTTCTTTCCTTTCTTTCCCATTACAGGTCATCTTGTGCCAACTCCCACCGCTGCGCTTAAATGTTTAAAAGCCTTTTTCCTCTTCAGCTTTACAATTTGTTTACCCTTTTTTTATTATTTTACCATCCACTTTATATGGTCTGTTACAATAATTCTTTGTTTCTTCTTCTTTTATTTTTTTATATATGTGGCACTTTTTCACCTTGTTTATGTGTTATAAGGAAAATGGGTGTCTATCCAGGTGATTGGGATTTAGATGTTTCGGTTATTGTGTGTATCCTAACTTGAGACCAAACTGTTGTTATGTCCATTGAAAGAAACTTGCTCTGTTTTTTTCATGATTTGAAAACTCAGGTCCCATATTTTTTTGTGTGTGATCCTCTAGTTTATAGAAGATCTGTTTGTCCTTGCAGATTTAGTCACTTTAATTTGTGATGGCCCATAAAAGCTGTGTTGATTCCTGGCTGATAATTTAGTGTGTGGCCACAAGGGGAGTGGACAGGCCCTGGTTCCTGGTCATTAATAGTATAGCTGCGACAGAAAGAGAGTGGAAAGTCCTCCAGACTCCATTGATTCACTGTCTCTGTGCTGCATACTAATGAAAGCTGTACTGCCTAGCGCTCTTGTTCAACAACCATAGTAAGTAGATGTTGAATGAGGAAGAGGGACAAAAAATTACTTGGTCTGACAAAGATTACAGTCTCCACTGAGTAGTCTTCCTACTTCACATTCCAGTGACACCACTGCTCTCAAGAGAGGTGATTGCACTATGGAAAATCCATGTTTTGGCCTTTTAAGTTTTCTCCAACTGTCAGTGACTTTTAGTCATGTTAGAGTTGTGTTTAGACAGACAATCTCAGAACAAAGAGACATGTTTGCAGGTGTCTCTACCATGTAGTATGTGTAATGTCCTTGTATTACACTGACTGAGTAAGTCATGACAAAGACTAACAGCTCATTAACTTCCACTAAATCACTGCTGATGTTCAGTGAAAACAGTCATGACCCTGGTGGCCCAGTCAAACATTAGGGGCCCAGGCAACTCAACCCAGATAGGTCAAAGGTTAACTGAAACAGTTAACAGAGCACAGAGTCAAATCCTAACCTCACTTTGACCCCAGAGTTGAAGGTTGGTCACCACTCCCTCCTAATCTGTCAGTTCCCACATTGGGACGGCCACACATGTAGGTCGTCACTGATGCTGAAGAAAACTTTGGCGACTGAATGTCAAAGTTTGTTGTGATAACTTTTTGAAAGACAAATAAACAACAACAAACATCTAAACCATAGAAAAAAGACTGCAAACACTTGTTTCACTTTTAGAAAGCTAGAAACTTTTATCAGTAAACTCTACAACAGATAACTTCAGCGGAATGATCAAGGGTGAGAAACATGCACATATGTTTGTTTTAGAAGACTCTTTCTTCTCTAACAAAGACTCCACTGTTGCCAGCTTTGTTGCACGTCATTCTGTAGTGTGGTGGTGGGTGTCTGGTTGGCTTATGTGTCAGAGCTGCTGAGGCCCTGTCTCATCTCCAGGGAGTCTCCTTCCACTTGCTCACTTCATCCTCCTGCTGTCGTTGCCTTGTGGGACACAGAGGCACACAGAGCCCAGATTGAGCCACTCTTGCTTGGCCCTGCTCCATTCCTCCAACAACGCTAATTACATCTCAAATGGTAATAGATGAGGCCTCGTTAGCAGCTCTCACTCCCTTGAAAGATTCACAAACATACATCAGAGAAGCCACTGATCGGCCTGAGCTCCCTCCTTCAAAGGCCGGACTTCACAGGGAGCTGGGGGCCTGATTCGCTAATTACTCGTGCAGTTCCACACTGTTGCCCTGAACACCGCCTGCATAGAGCAAACAGCTCCTACCACATCAACAGCATGACTCTTAAGACACGCCTGCCCTCCAATCCAGGGCAAACTACATAGGCGTGTTAAATCTGTTATTCAGTGACTAAGTAACCCCATCCTTTTTTCTTTCTACTTTCCACATGAACCAGCTGTTAATACAGTGACTCTGCAGAAATCTGCTTTATTTCTCTTACAGTTTCACTAATCAGCTACAGAGAATCCCTCATGTCATGACGAAAAACATGTTTTGTGAGAAAAAAATATCACATAATTTAAATCGAGCGTACGTTTTTTGTGACATCTCCAAAAATGTGTCATTTTATTTAACTGTTAGAAATACTTTCTTTCTCAGAGATTCTCCTAATTGGATGGTTTTAGACCTAAAAGACTGACTGTGCTCACTCAAGTGTGCAATCCCTGTTTTGGTTGTCCATTGGCTAATATGTTAGAGTATATGTAAGATGACTATAATTAAATGTAGAGTGATATACATTTTAATTTTCTAAGAAATACATTAATGCAAAGTGATACATTTTATTTGTTTCTTGTGTTTATTTTTTACTTCTGAAAGCTATGTCTAAACGATGGAGGAAAGCTTTTTAAGATATTGATTGCTGTATGTGTTTATGTGACTTGGTTCCTTTTATTTTTAAATGAATTAATTTCACAGAATTCCATTAAGTTTCATTATCATTTGGGTTTCATTTGCTGACAGTTACGCAGCAGACAGAATCAACAAGAAGATTAGAAGCTGCTCTAATTGTGGTGTGGTTTACAGCGGGCCCGTTTTGCCTGAATCGATCCACTGTGAGAAATAATAATAAAATGAAAGTAAAGCGTTGCAGGGAAGGAAGAGGTGGCAAACGAGCTGGGCCGTGTTACTGAAGGAATGATGTATTGATCGCGTCTGACAGGGAGCTGTGGACTGATCAATCCTGATGGGCAAGAGGAGCCTGTTAGGAGATTCTCCTGGGTCGTCAGGGTCACTCAGACAACAGGCAATGGTAGAGAAATTAACTCATCAAGGGAGAGGGATAGATGGAAAGATGGATGGTTGCATGTCTAATCAGGAGAAAAATGGCAGAATTGGAATTAAATTATTGAAGTATCACAAGGTGGATGTGCACTTTTGTGTCTAAATGCCTGATTAACATTTCCATAAACTAACCTTATACTCTTCATTCGTACAGGTGTGCCACCTGTGGATATTGCACATGTTATGTGTGTAGGTGTATGTGTCCTCGTGTATCTATGCAAAATTTGCTAGATTGAACACATATTTTGCTGTTTATTAAAGTGAAAATATGACTAGTTTCTGTTAAGTTATGATACATCAGTCACAATAAAAAAAAAGCTAAAAGCACCTGTTTCAGAAGGAGAGTTGATACAGGAAGTCAATTCAAAGAGAAGAAATGAGATGAAAGCTGTCTTAATGCTGGAAAAGCAGAGATCATCTGTATCTGCTGTCTAGCATCCAGCCAGAATGCCTTTTCTACTTTCCCCTTGAGTCCATTATACCTGGTTTTGCAGGAGCTAATTGATAGCCTGTGCATTCAGTAAGTCGGACCTGAGTGGTGTCTATTAATGAAGGTGGAATTTGTTGGCCTGACAGTGAAATAAGGACTCGCGGGAGACTGATATACAGCTAAAGGGAAAGTCTAAAGACAGATGCTGTGGCTGCATATGGCAGAGCAGCTTCTGCATTTTGTGAATGCATGTTGTAGAATAAATCTGTTTTTCACATTGATATTTCCTTGATAAATTGGCTGGAGACCCATTTTGTCTTTTTTATAGAAAAACAAGTTAATCTCCTTAGCTGATTGGACAAAACTCATGGAGGAGAAGAAGATTAGGATTATTTTGTTTTTGTTGTTTTGAGATCAATAAGCCAAACAGGCTACACATTTCCATTTATCCAGCGTAATTGGTGGCTTTAATAGCTCAGACATTTACAAGGTATTGTTAGCTATAGTTAAGTGATTCTGATAATTACCATTTTAAAAAGGCAATTTTAAACTGCATTTTTTTCCTCAAATAATTGATCAACTTCACTGATTTGAGGGTTCTATGGAAAAGTGGTAATGGCATGTTGTAAGTGTTCACACAATCAGGCTGCAAAGCAGATACACATGCTTGTTTCTGCATTATTGTTAGTAGCACATTGCAACAGGGTTGGATTGGTGTAAAACACAACAATTATCAGACAGGATCAGACTCCTGTGGACAAAGCTAAGTGCTGGTTGTCACTGTGGCAAGGTGAGGTCAGGGGTCCCTTTTCACAGCAGAATGCTCACATGCCACCTCTCTGCTATTTAAACTGAGGCACTTTGCCCCAGCCCCACTTTCCCCCCGTGCCCTCATATTTAATTCAGTAGCAGCCCAGGGAGCAGGAGCATCATGTATGGGTGACTTCTCTAGGGCTCTATTGAAGCAGGGACAGGTAATTTTAGACTTTTTCTAAGTAACAGCTGTAATAACAATGATGCAGCTGTCAACCAAAACATCCTTAATGAGGGACACGTCTTAGATGTGGACATTTTAGGCATTATTATTTACTTCTTGAGTGGACACGAGAGAAGCGCAGGGGCGCATGCTAAAATGGAAGAACCAATCATGCATGTGTGAAGCTCCTAGCTCTTCATTTAAGACCACTTTTTGAGGAAGAGGAGGAGGATGCTTCCATGTGACTTGTTATGCTTTGCCCATATTTAGACATGCTCTGTGAAAATACAGCCTCCATTCCTGCTACCGTGGATTCATTTATTCAGTTATTCATGGCTTAAGGCTGGATAATGAAAGATGGTGAAAAAAACACTTCACTCTGTTGCTCTCTCTGCCTCTTCTGCTGTCTCTTGACTGGATAGCTACTTGATTTTTAACTCCTATTGAGCAGGGGCACCTCTAGCATCAGTGAAATCAATAATGTTAAAGAGAAATTTCATTGAAGTAGCATTGGATATTCAGTAATGTTTATGAAACCTGAAAATGATTAGGTTATCCATCCTAACTGAATTTTATAAATCGATTGTATAAATCCACACCTACCGCACTGACAAAAAATTGAGCACAACTTGCCTTTCTTTATATGTGCATCATCATATATTTCATCATGTTTTTCAGGCGTACTGTATGTTTTGGTGGGAGGCTCAGTATCTTGACAGTGATCCGTGCCATCAAAGAGCCCAGAGTGATGCTGCACAGGAATACAGAAGTAGCTCTTTTGACGACTGCAGCGGAGCAGAGGCTTGCACAGCACACTGTCTGCGATTGCCACCACTCTGTTCTGCTCTTTCATGTGGCTCTGAGAGATGGAGGTGTTTGAAGAAAGGGATAAGGCTGCTGTTGTGAGACTGTCTGCCACCCCTTCGTTCTTTAGCTGCAGTCAATAGAAGGCAGGGAAATCAGCGACCAGACGTGTTGAGCAGAAACAGCTGTAATCTTTAATTACATGTGACACAGAGGGATGCAATTTTACTTGCATCGTGTGGGATCCAACTACATAATTATATAAATAAATATAAAAAATATGCAACTTTCTGGCTGACTAATGGGATTCCTTTGTTTTCATGTTTAGAAATATAGATTTATATTCATTGAAGTTTGTACATGAGAATTTTATTTAAATTTAATTTGATTAACCCTTATGTTATAAACACATTAACCTAAAATACATGATCAAAGTCATGTTTCAAAGCCCAAAGTTCTTGTTTCTCCACATGGGATGGATTTGCTTGTCACTCAGTGTCCAGCAGGGGGCAGAAAATCAAGCAGACAAAACGCAGTCCTGTGAAAATGGTTATCTGTATGTGTTGCTCCGAGAGAACTGATAAAACCACACACACTAATTGGGTTTTACAGCAACCACAGTCTCACAATGCTCTTTCATTACCCAGGGGACAGAATGTCTGGTTGTGTCTGTGTTCTTACAGGAGGCTTACAGCATCATTGTGTGTGTATGTGTGCCTGCTGGTATCATATGTGATGTATCACAGCCAATCCCATTGATTTGAAAGTCATTTCTTATGTAAAGTCAGAAATTCAATTGGAAGCAAGTAAAGTAACTCAAGCGTTGTCTTGTTATACTAGAACATATAAAATCTCTACCTCAAGAGATAAAAAAGTCCTTCTAGTTGCATCCCAAAGATCTGCTTTCTTGGGTTAGACATGCTGATTTCAAATGCCATTTTATCACTGTGACCTTTCAAGGACCTGGAATTAATCATAGAGAAAGAATGTGCACTCTATCATAAATGGCAAGAACAGGTTGAAAGGTCTTCAGAAATGGGCAGATTTTTGGTTGACTCAAGATCTGTTTGCCAAAAAAGTTATCTGTTGCTTTCTGCCACATTAGGCTATAATGTTAACTAATATAACATCATGTAGTATGTAAATAAACCATTTTACATGGTATTCTACAGTATATGTTTATGTATTGAGATGCGCCACTTAAGCTCTTCTGTTAATGTTGCATTATATGCATTACATGTCAGTGATCTGTGTCAGCAACAGTTCCCATGTTGCTAATTTTCAGACGTATACCTTACATGGATTTATATCAACATCGCAAAATTCCCTCTACACCCCTTTCCCAACCTCCATCTTTANGCAGGTCTGTCTCAGAAGGTGTATCTCGTTGAATTATCAGCTAATTGCCTGGTGAACTTGCTATTGATTGTGTGTTGCCCAGCAGCAAGTGGTAATAAGTGGGATATATGCCTGGCTGCAAACTGGATTCTCCTACTAGGTCTTACAAAAAAACTGGCCACTGTAAAGATAAAGGACATGGCGTGGGTGGAAGAGAGAGATTGTGCACACACATACAGCTCATACACAAACATGCATTCAGTTCTGTCTCCACTGCAGAATCTTTGCCCTGGAGAGTTGTGGGATCACTGTGCTGTGCTGATGTTGAGCCACTGTCTTGTCCTTGCTATGTAGGTCATTGGTGCCCTCCAACGATATCTTATCCCATCTGCAGTGCAGTCAGTACTGTTGACAGAACTCCAAATAGTTTAGGATTAGCAATTGCTTCATTAGCCATATTTCTTTGCCTAAATAATTACAATCAGATCTGCAACCTACATGTATTTGTAGCCCCTACAAAACTGTACTGTTTCATCTGCCTTTTACATGGAGTGCCTGAAAAAGAGGCATAAACCAGGGAGAGAGAAATGGAGGGGTTTCAAAAAGGGAAGGCAAGGGCCAGAACAGAAACGGTTTAGACACAGTGCTCTGCACTGATCCTAAGCATGGCAGCCAGTGGTGTGTTTCAGATTGTTTTTCATTTGCATGATAATATGAGCATGGATTGGCACACACACACACACAAACACACACACACACACACACACACACACACACACACACACACACACACACACACCAGGTATATTACATACAGACTAATAGCTCCAGCAGGCCAGATTACCTGAGTAACTCTCCCGGATTTTACACCAATGCTCTGAAATGAACTAAATTCCTCTCATTAACACGGGGGTTACATAAGCCCGGTGTACAGGTATATCAAGCTGCACCGAGGCAGTAAGCTGATTACCCTAAGACAATTACTCCTCTGGGCCACAATTGAAATTAATTGTACTTTAGAATAAACAACTGGACTGTGATGTGCTCATTCCTATAATTTAGAGCTCTTCGATAGGGGAACTAATCGCTCAGGAGAAGCCACACATTTTCATATATATATATATATATATATATACGCATATTTACATCTGTAAATATATATTATTTGTGCTCATGAGCAGGTTTCTAGGATGTTTCTACCAAAAGCAATGGACTGTATATGAGTGCAATCTCTGCCATTCCAGTGAAGTACAGAGTGATCAAGTAGTTATTGGTGCTGTTGGTGAATTGCTCCGCCAAGTGCTTGGCAACTGCTTTCAGTACAAACTGACAGACAGCACAGGCAGATGAAAATGCAATTTGTGTGTGTTAGTGTGTGGTACTTAGGTGAGCCTAATGTTGCAGTGATTTGCTGAGCATGCAGGAGCAGTGCTGAAAATTATTCCTTCGTATTTAGATCTCATGTGCAGCGTTCAATCACACTTCAGCAGACACAGTATATTACACATCTTTGAGATGATAACTGTATTGGTTGTTCATAGGATTTAAAAAAAAATTTTCTAACTAAACAGTGCTATTTTCCCCCCTTTGATTGTAAACAGTAATTATTTTTATATATTATGAAACAAAACACTTTCCATTGGCGAAGCTGTTGAAAAGGTTATTTCTGTTTCAGTTTAATTCTGTTCTCCGAGAGTTGAGATCTGTGACATGATCAATAAAACTCTCTAAATGTCTTTCCATCTTGGCTGTATTTGATTTAAGACCCACCTTCTGCCCTGCCTGGTTTTTGTTCAACTCTTTTGACAGACCTCAGTCTTCCTTGACAACAAAATGGTCAGACTTAAAGAGTCGATGGATCTCAGGAATAGTTCAAAGTCCTCTGTGAGGTTCTGATCCAGCACCGCTGGGCGATTCCTGGCATAGAAAATGTGTCACTTGTGATCTACAGCGGGGAACAAAGTGTCCTTAGGTGTGGGATTCTTCCTTTCAGGCAGTATTGATTGAAGGACAGATGATCTGAAGAGGCCATTAGGAGGATTGAGGAGGGGGGAAAGGCAAGGAAAGACTATGATGATCAGCGCTCTAATCATTATGCCACATACAGCGCTGCCTTCAGCGTCAACCTTACATGTAGATTTATATGCACGCCAGACAGTAAAGTAGGAGTAGAGCAGAATTTACAGCAGCGTGTGAAAAATCAATTTTCCTTTGTTTTTATTCAGATACTTGTTTGATTCAACTTTCAGCCACCCTGTTGTGGGCTGGTTTTGCATCTGTACAGATACACATAAATACACACCACTGATGGGTGGGGTTCTGTCCCAATTAATACACATAGACACTGTCTAAGCAGGCACACACACACAAACACAAAGTGATTTTTTTCTGATGAGTCCGGGTATTTTTTTGGGTGCACACATGTAGATTGGTATGCAGGGAGGAAAGCAGAGTATATTAAACTAGGACATCTACAGCTGTTACAAACACTTCCTTTCCTCCTACTACTTGTCCTACAGTTTGGTGTGTAGCACACTTGTACTAGAGGCTCATCAGACCGAGACAGATAAAAGCTGCTCAACTCCAGCCGAGAGCTTAATTAAAACGGGACTGCCATTGCAGAGTGACACCTTTTACAAGCTCCTAACCGCTCAGTGTTCTCCATTACTGCCAATCCAATTATAGAGCAAAACAATAAAATAGACACAGGGTGAGCTGCAGCAAACAGGCTGGCATAAAGAGGACAGAGAAGCTATTAAAGATTATATGGAGATTTGCACTGTAGTTTGCAGAACAAGATTGTTTAGAGGTTTCACTTTCACAAAAGATGCTTAAGTGAGCATCTCAGAGTAAATAAAAAAAGGAAAGCACAGCTTTTGCATGCACATGCAAGTGTGTGTTTAGGCAGAAGAAGAGTAGCTCTGAAAGTCAGCATGGCTATAGAACCTGGGTATTGTGTTTCTCTGTGGAAGGGCATGACCTCTACAGCATAGCTCTGAACACACACCAAGATGCGGGAAAAACACACTGGCAGCATCTCTATTTCCATATAACCCACATGAACAGCACAGGCAGTACATTTTTTTTTCTCTACATCTAACAATAAGCTTCACCTTTGGTCTGACAGATTGTGTCACAGCTGGACTTGACACATCTGCTACACTTGAATCGCCACACGTGAAAAGGGTGTGAGGGTCAAACTCATTAGCTGTAACACTACAGGTAAGAGGATATGATGGTGGGGATAAAGACAGCTTTAATGTAGCAAAGGAGAACTGGATGTCAACAGAAAAAGCAGTTTTGATTGTTGAAAAATAGTTTTTTTTACAGATTTGGATTCTTAATAAGTCACAACATGAAACAGATTAGATGAGAGATTGTTTTTATGTTCAGAAATGCAGCATGTGATTTGGCTTTAAGCGTACTATTTATGGCGTTTATGAAAGAATGGAACAGGAGACATTTACCTGTATACCTGAGTGTTCCGCTTCCTCCTTTTTTTTTAGATTGCTTCCTCCCGCCTTACCTGATACAGGAAACCAGCCCACCTGCTCCATCACGATGCTTTGCTTCTTCTGTCAGAGCTCCCTATGTGGTGGAATTGGCAGAAAATCAATCCTGCTCTCATCTACAAAACTCCCCCACCACCACCACTCTCTTTCATTTTGTTCCTCCTTTATGTCTTACTCCCCCTTCCGGCTATAATGTGCCCATTCTGGACGAAGCTCAGAATGGGCACAGCATCGAGCCTTATCAGAGCAGGCACAAAGGCCTACTGGCACATTGTTCATCAATATCAGCCAGCTCCAGTTTCGGCAAACTAATGCATCTGACGAGCCCCCAAAACACATCCTTGACCTATAGGACAACAGGATGACAACTAAATAGTCAGGATCAGAATCATTTTTGGGAAAAAAAAAAAAAAAGTTATTTTAATTGTAGCTCTTGTTAATTACAGAATCCAGTGAGTAGAAAGAGATACAAAAAGGATACACCACATCATTATTTATTATGCTAATATATTCTGTTTTAGACACAATTAAGTGATTAGAAAGCTGTCGCTCTATGCTCTCTTTCTTCTCCTTGTCCTTACTTGTCTTTTTCTTTGCTTTTCACCGTATTACTGTAATGAAGCCATTCTTTCTTCAAGTGAATTTTAATGAGTTTTTAAATAACATTTTAATGAGTTATACATTACCATAAAACATGGATTAGGCTAAATTGAATTTTGTGTGTGTGCTCGTGACTAAATGTGGATACAGTGTATGGAAGTGTTGAAAGAGGTTCATTAAGAGTTAATTGTATTGTTTCACAGGAGCAACACCGCACATTTTTCCTGGCCAGCAGAATGGCCCACTGTGGTCTTACTGTCATTACTGTGCTGCTCTGGGGCTTGTTAGGCCAAATTAAGGGCGGCGTTTGAAAAATGAGCTTTGAATGAGTCTGCTCTTTAAATAAAGATGTTTGTTTAGCCTTATCTACTCAATCACAGGTGGAAGAGATGTGCTACAATCGTGATGGAATGCGTATATTTCATTCACATTCACACCTTTTTAGGACTCACCCTTTCCTCAGTTTGACCTTGATCAGGCATCCTCTTACTTTTTGTCTCACCTCTTTCTTTCTCAGGTTTCTCACCAGTGCACAAGTGCTCTGTCTCTTTTCTTCCCTCTAAGGCACTATTAAAGATGCACATTTCATATGGTATCACCACCTGTGATCCCCCACAACACACACATCCACTATAATATCACTGCCAGCCATATGATTCCCCTTACTTTCACTATTTTCAATTTCTTGCTCTATCTTATCTGTGAAAGTGACAGCGTTATTTACAATCCCTTAGCTCAGGATTTGCAGATACAGAGAATAGTAGTGGCGATCATATCAGGCTCGGCCATGGTCTGTGGAGAATGACTGGCTGTGCATGTACACAGATTCATTGGCTCAACCTCATCTGCAGTCAGTGCAACGAGAGGGCTGACAAGCAAGTGGCTTAGAATTGAAGGGAGCAAGATGCAATGCATGTGTGCTGTTGGTTGGAAAAAATAATTATGGGAAGAGGGAGAAAAAAGAAAGTCAGGAAATGACCTCTGATGATGATGAGAATAAGGCAGACATAGAGATATGGTTGCAAATTGTGCTAATGATGGGTGGATGGGAGTCTATCTTCAGCTCTCAGTAGAGGTACAGCCTTGGGCACTGCCAGATAGACATATTTTTGCAGCTGTTTCTGCTCTGACCTGCAACCCCCCTGTGGAAGAATAGAGGGGATATGTGTGAAGCTGATGCTTGCCTGCCAGCTGCGGGGCTAATTTCTGCATCTGGATGAGGGGTAAAGGTTAGCTCTGGCCAGTGGGAGGGCAAATGAGTCAGTCATAGGAAACAGAAAGGTTGCATCCAGCAAATGGTGCATATCTCCTGTCACAGTAGTATATAGTGTAGCATTAGGCTTCTCCTCCCTTCAGCATCAGCAGTATTACAGAACATCAATGACAGCACATAGAGAAGATTTAGTGTGTTTTGTCAAGTGACATATACATTGTCTGTCTTCTCTAAGGGTGGAATTGAAAATGGTGGCATGGTAATAGCACTCTGCCAGATGAAGCGCAAAGAACACTTGAATGAAAAGATATTATAGCTTGAAGCAACTTCTCTACAGCCTGTTCATGTTGTGTGTGCATGGTTTATTTTCTAATCAGAGTGTGTGTAGAAGGTGGTGGATACGAGTGCCGGGGTAAGGCCTCAGGCTTGTAGCTGGTATAATCTCTCTGTTTTCTGGCCCTCTGACCTGGGAGACTATCTTTTTGTTTTTTACATTGAATATCAGTAGAAAAGTATGCAATCATACAAAACCAGTTAGATTTGCAGTAACACAAAAAGACACTAACTCCTGCAGATTTACACATACTAAACTCAGCATTGCAAATACAAAATGTGTCCCGTTTTATATCTATTTTCTTTTTGCGTATTTTGTGTATTTATTTGCATGCATGCAGTGAACATCTGTGGAAGCTATATGAAAGTCAAAAATAGGATTTTGAGGTTGTTGCAGTGAGAGCAACCGTCCAAAGAAAGATGCGTTCCTGTAGGTGAATATGTTTGTCAGCACTTATCTTGGTATGCAGGTTGAACACTTCAGTCAAGGTTCCCCACTAATCTTTCCGACAAGCGGTGTCACCCACCACCGAGAAATATCTAGAGCTGCAGAAAAGGGTGGTGAACTATACAAAATATTATTCCTCATCCTGTCCTTGCCGGCCACCTCCGTTCTATGATGCTGCTTGTTTGTGTTGTCAGATATCATCTGTGCCTGGCTGAATTTCTGTACACTAAGTGTCTCTTAAGTAAAAACTCCCACTCACGTAAAGAACTTACTAATGGTTTCTGGCACAGGCCCCTGCTGCCAGTGCAGGACAACTTGAATGGAAAAGTAACTGTGTGGGTGTCTCTTTTGTGTTTCTGTTTTGGCAAAGACCTCCACTCTCAACCCGTGGGCTGTTTCACATCCTGCAACCTGCCCCCCCCTCCCCTTCAAATCTGGTCTGCTGAAACAGTGCCAGCTGAACGAACTCTAAATTTGCCCCCTGCCCGTTGCTCTTTCATTCAGATGGACACACTCCTCTGATATTTATGAATTAAAAAAAAAGTTCAAGAAGAAATGCTGTACTCATATTTTTCAGACTCTGAGACTTCTTTAGCCCACAGCTGGAATTGACAGATGTAGCACTTGCCAACAGAGGGGTGTAAATGCAAAAAATATACATTAATATTAATAAGCAAGAAAGCAAGATGGCAGAGTTTCTGGCCTGCTGTAACTCCATGGGAGGTGAGATGTTTTCGGTGGAATGAGAGCTGAATGTTTCAGGGGGATAGAAAGTCAATTACTTCACGTCTGTTGGCTGATTCTGTTTTAGATGCCTACAGGGCCTCAGAGTTGGAGCCAGAGTTCATCTTCTTACGGCATATGCACAGACCCACTTAATGATAAAACTATATCAGATGTCCCTCACAAGGACTAACAGCAGAGAATAATAAATGAATAAGATGCTTGTTTTAGAAAACTAATATAAAGGGATTCACTTGCTTTATGATTCCTGACATAAAGCCACTCAGGGAGGTGCCTTCAGGCAACCTGGTACTGTGGAAGAGCTGATCATGTTATGAAGCAAGGCAAATGTAAATAGATTGTATGTCTGTGCTTTTATTGCGGGTTGATGATGACCTTGATGACTTCAGCTTTGTTGTTTGAATTCAATAGTAAACTAAAGTGTATTTGGATTGGCCCCGCCCCTTGTTTACCTTGTAATTGTAACTTGTGAGTGCTGTTTCATCATCGTCTCAATAGTGTGGAGTGTTTTGTTTAGTTGTAGTTATTCTTCCATATTGGAGTGCAACTTCTTTTTGTTTTTGTGTCTGTGTTTTTTCACTGTGTTTGTTTAGATTGTCGGGATGGGATGAATTTACTGTCACACATTGTGCCATATTAGATTAGATTAGACAGCGCAGCACAAGCACCATTATGATGCACCTAATGCGTGTTTCTTTTGTCACTGTTCTGTTTCAAAGGAAATTGATTCCGACAAAAATCCCACGGGTGCTATCAGGGATGAATGGAAAGGAGCAATTAAAGCCAACGTGATATTGAAAACAGCAGCCTGTGTATGGTCCAAACCAGGCTATGATTTTAAACTGCAGGACACCTGTTTGTAATGCAAATACAGGGAGCTCAGTGGTGGTGGCTGTTATACCTAGACTGGCTAGGGGGTCCAGAACACTAGAGTTGGCTAATTACCTTAGCTCTTTAGATTAGAGGGCAGCCCTACATAAGAGAAAGAGAGAGAAAATCTCGATCTCTACCTCTTCTGTATTCTCTTCCATTACCCCTGTGTAAAGGTTTCATTTGAATTCATGTCACACAAAAGTCCCACTCGGTGCCCCTGTGCATCCCCAGGATAATTGGGTTGAAAGCTTCCTCCCTTCCTCCACTCTGCCTCCCCTTCGTCTAAATAAATAAATAAGGAGACAATGGTTGTGTGGCTCTCTGTGGAGAGAGTAAGACGAGTGAATGAAGAGATGAGAGAAGCTGGGAGCACAGGGACCAGTTATCCCCTCTTATAATCCTGGCCCTCCTTACCACTGTCTCCTGTGCCACATGGAATTTACATAAGGACCTGTGGTTCTGCCCTTAATTTAGCCCTTCTTAAGCACCTTCAAATATCCCCCAACAAGCTAATTCTTTTTATCCATCAGAAGAATCATATGTCCTTTTTCTAGTGCAGTGGTGGAAAAAAAGGCTGACATTGAAATTCTTAAAGTGCCACTCCAAGGATTAGATTTATTATAGATTACATGGGATGAAATCTTTTAAGTGCACACAGTAGAAGAGACAGGGTGAGCCCCAGTTTAAATCTTTAAACCCTCATATTTTTTTCTGGCTACATCAATTACTTTTTTTGTTCTCTTCTATACAAGGTTGCATCCGATTCCTGACCCAGCTCTGAATTAAATTCCTTAGTCTTGTGGCTTTGTGCTTGTTTGTCCTTTTAAATTTGCATTTGTTTGCTCATTGGTGTGTGTCTGTGTGACAGTAGCTCTCCTTGTCTGATAATGAGTTGGTGTTGTGTGTTTCTCTGAACACTAAGGAGGGTGAGAGGTTATCTCTCTAATGAAAGGCCTACCTGGGGGGTTATTAGATACAAGGGCACAGTTGTTCATCAGACCACCCACTGGGTTTTCGATGTTAGCACATATTTGGATGTGTGTAAAAGTGTACGTGTAGATGCTACAGAAGTGAATCAGTGTGGCACCCCTGTTGGCTTTCACAAGTGAATGACACCAGGCTTCGGGGCATTCTGCCTCTGTTTGTTCTCCTGTTTCCACTGGGATGTCCATTAGCTCCAATTAGCTTTCACGTTGCTCGCCCAGTCAGATGAAGCTACATTTAAATAGTTTGGATAAATCCTGCCAAATTGTGCACATAAAACAATAGATAGTGAGTTTTAAAAGATGTAAAAAAATAACACACTGTCATTGAATTTAACACCTGATGTGGGTGTTTCTCCTTGTTAATCGACTTCTCTTTGTTTTCACAGTGCTGCGAGATGACTTTAGACAAAATCCGACTGATGTGGTGGTGGCAGCAGGAGAACCAGCAATTCTTGAATGTGTACCTCCCAGAGGCCATCCGGAGCCCACCATCTACTGGAAAAAGGACAAAGTGCGAATCGATGACAAAGCTGATGGGATTACTGTGAGTATCATCTCAAACTAAATAAATAAACAGAATCCCCTATAATATTGACTGTGAAACACTTTAAAAAGCAATGGATCCTGAAACAGTCTGCAGTTGTGATAACGGTGTCATAGATTGGAAGTTAAGTTAAGAACACTACTAGACTATAATACTTTAAACATGAAAGGTTATAGTGACTTTATATATATAATTGTGACTTTTTAATTGTTTTTGTTTGTTTTTATGACTTAGATTCGAGGTGGAAAGCTTATGATCTCCAACACAAGAAAGAGTGACGCTGGCATGTACGTCTGTGTAGGTACCAACATGGTTGGAGAGCGGGACAGCGAGACAGCACAAGTAACAGTGTTTGGTATGCAAAATTCTGCTTACTGCTGTTGAAATGGAATGTCTGTGAGTAGTACAGAATACTTTCAAGGAATACTTTAGATCAAGTGCTCCTGCAGTTGAATTTTAATCCCAAGTGGTTATGCTGTTTGTCACACTACTGGAGATTCAAAGAACATTTATTGCATTTTACATCTGAAATGATCTTCGAGTTGTTATGCGAGTACATATTTTCAAAATAAAACAGAATAAGTTATCTACATTTTGCCAACAGCTATGAGTTCAGTTTGTGCCTTGGGACTGATAATAAACTTCTCTCTAGAAATTCATGATGAAACTGAAATTGAAGATGTGATTAATTGCCATCGTGCTCGAGGAAAATTATATTGGAAGAAGTAATGTAAAACTGTCTAGATAAAACCTAATGCTTCTCCTGCAGAGCGACCAACCTTCATTCGGAGGCCCATCAACCAGGTAGTCCTAGAAGATGAGATGGTGGAGTTTCGTTGCCAGGTGCAAGGAGACCCCCAACCCAATGTACGCTGGAGGAAAGATGACACTGATGTTCCTCGTGGGAGGTACGTACTTTTAAAAAAATCTTCCCCAACGTTTTTTTTTTTACCTAAAGATTTTTTTTTTTTATGTTTTTTGTTCTTCAGATGATGAAAACCACATAGTTTTAGCTGAGTAAGAGCTAAGAAAGTGCTCCTCATGTGCATGTCACCTGTGTGTTTAGCTGAAATTAACTGATTATCATAAACATGACACATGGATGTGACACATGGATTCAGTCTAAAAAAAAACAAAACATAAACAAATGTTTCAACTCTGTAGTTTTAAGATAAATACATAGACTGCATCTAACTGTCCCATGTCTCTACTGATCGTGTAGTGATACTGATGTTATTGGGTCGTCTTATTGCTTCACTGTGAGTAACTTATGGTCAGCAGCAGTGTCATCGTCAGGAGTGAACTTCAAAGAGACCAGCGTTCTGTCTCCAGCCTGCAGGCTAGTCGCATGCTTCTTGGATCACCCCATAAAACATACACTCAGTGGACCTGACACATCCCAGGGCTAGCTGCAGAACTGAGCGTAGGCGGCTTGTTTGTGTCTGATAAGGATTTGGTTCACTGGGCAGTGGGATATGAGCCCCGTGCCAAGGCAAACACATAAAAGTAATTCACTCAAGTCTTTGATAGGGAATTGGCTCTAAAATTGAGTTCATTTTGTTCACTAATTAACAGATTTATTATGAAGTTGGATATCTGTCATGTGCCTGGGTACTTGCTAACTGTACCATCACTTTGAAGTGTGGCCATATTTTTGGCTGATAAACATGAAAAATGCAGTAAAACTGATAAGAAAATAAATGTTGTATTTTTTTCTAATTACTATATTGGACTCAGGGTTTCAATGGGATTTTAATTCCACCTACAAAGCCAAAAATTAAGACATAAATGTTTGAATTCAGATATTTTCTTTTGCTTTAGTTGTCTGCCAGTATGTATACATGAATATTTGTCCTACCTCACTTTTCACCTTATCCTCACCTAGTAAAGATCAAACAGTTTCGACAGTACACAAACAGTTTTGATTTTGATAACAGTTAAATGTGTTGAAGAAGAAGACACAGTAATACAGCCATAGTGGCTTTATACTTCCAGACTGTATCAGTAGCTGTTTTCACCAAAGGAAAAAAAAAAAAAAAGCTGTCAGAAGATCAAGCAGTCTTAAATACAGCGGGGAGTGGTCTTTGTTTGCTCTTTTATCTGGAAAGGTTATGCTGTCCTTATTATTATGATAAGCTGTTGAATGAGATAGACTTTGGAAGACCGCTTCTCTTTACCATCAAGTTGTTTTAACTTGTCTTTGCTGGTTGCTTTACATGCCTGAATCTCTCTGTGGGTTTCTTTGTGTGCTACTTTTATGCAAGGAAGAAGAGAAATGGAGCCTCAGCTGAGTAAACAGGTTGTTAATATGCTCAGTGGCTCCAGCTGCCTCACAGGCAAACACATGCACATACTGGCACATAGAGTGCAGACATAAAGCGCCAACATGGCAGCTTCTTCAGTCTCAATGGGACAGAGGAGCAGATAGAGACATGGATGGAAAAGAAAAACTTTCAATTAGAGAACGAGAACAATAATACTCAGTATTTACATATGTTTAGGGGTTTTACTGTACAATGTAAACAAAAGTGTGAAAAAATATGGATTTGATACCACATGACAATTAACTAATTTTGTTTTTTTTGTTTAGAGTGAGAAATTTTAGATACAGAACTGTGAAATTATTGAAACTACAATCTGATACTTTTCAGCATAAAATAAAATGTCAGGAACAACAGGTGCATGAAGATAGCACAGAATTACAATTTTCTAAAGAAAATTCACTGAGGAAACATTTGTATTAGCTCTTGACCTTAGTCTAAACACTTATTGCCATTTGCAGCATTGTAATGTTATTGTTTTTGATGAAGTTTCTATATGAACTGATCTCTGTAAAGGAGCGGGGTGCCTAGAGAGATACATTAAAAACCTAATTAATTTGGTTGTAAAAAGAGAACAATGCTTTCAAATGTTAAATACTCAACATTCACTCCATGTGACATTAAACAAACAAACAAAAAAAAAACACCAATTATTTTACAGTTATTACATATTGCTTTGTTGCATTTCTAAATGCTGGATGACACATATAAAAAAAGTAAATTACTGTTGGGAAAAACTAGCTAAAATAAGATAAATACATTTTGGGGCTTCCTGATTTCATCCTTCATCATCTTGTTATCAAGGTAAAACTCTTACCTCCATTATGACCCATTTAAATGGAAACACAAGATATCTCTTAGGACAGAACCTAAATGTATCAGAGCCTGTATGTGTGCTGAGGAACAGTAGGTAATTTGGGTTTTTAATTGTTACTGGGGCAGTGCAAGAACAATTCCCTGCTTGGAGTTAAATTACTGATGAACATGTGTAATGTTAAAAATGTCCAACTTCCCAAATCTAGTGAGAAAAAGGTGTTAATAATAATAATATATATTTTCTTTATCATGGGAATTAGTATTAGTATTATTATTTCTACTCATACTGTATATTGCTGTTTGTGAATTCATTGTTTCAGTTTCTGTCCAGTTGCTAATTGATTAATGTGTCAAATTATGAAATGACAGTACCATCAGATTAATAGTCATCTGTTAAGCTCTGACATAGCACAGTAGCCAGAAGGGGAACGCCAGAGAGGTTTGTGTCTCATAATAATCAAAACAATTCTACCATTGTTCAAACACCCAACAATAGGACTCTAGCAATGTTCATTGCCAGCTTTATTTGCCTTTAGGCTCAGTATTTGGCCCATGCCCTCCCCTCCTTTGGTTTTGTGCCCTATTCTCCTTTGCTTTGGACCCTTGTGCCCTCTGCGGTGCCTTATCAGAGCCGCTTATGTCTCACAGTCCATCTGTATTCAAGCCCTCTGTCCCTGTTGACCTCCACGGCACAACCTCTCCAACATTCAGCAGAAAAGCTTTTCTTTCCGACTCAATTCCTCTGGGGCGTGTGCTTGTGTGTGTGTGTGTACTGGTGTGTGTTTTTGTATGATAGAAACGTGTAGGTCATTCTGTTTGAGAGAGCTGTTAAAGCTGGTGTGACATGAGTGCCTTTGTTATGCTGACCGTCCAGTTTCAATGATTTCTCACCTTTGCTACTCAGCAGAATGAAAAGATGACAGGATGAAGTTCCTGTCTCTGTTTCTTTCCTCAGACATTTAGTTTGAAATGACCATTAGCTGAACCAGGATGATCTAGTGTTTCTTTTTAAGGTTTGTTGAAATGTATTTTGTCAGCAACAAAATAAGATCATTCAAATTGCAACTGCTAATAATAGACAATACAGTTGCAGTAATAGGATTTCTCTTTTTGATACGTTAAGTGAAGATGTGCATCTTGACATCCAATTTATTTTTAGGCTTTGAAAAACTTCTTTCAGCTTATAAGAAAGCTCATATTTATCCTTCTCTGTGTAAATGCTGAAATGTCTTTTGATATTCTTGCTCATTTTTTTTTTTTTTCATCGCACACTCAAGACATACACAAATACTTACTGAAAGAAAGAGTAAATGGCTTCCAGGCTGTGGTCAGTCAGTTTTATTCTGCTTCTCCATTTTTTGGGTTTCTCCAACATTTTCTTTTAAAGCCACGGCGCCTTCTACAAACCATTTTGATTTAGTAACAAAAAAATGCTGCACTGATTTACTTGTACTGGCAGAGAGGAGATGTAACTCTATGAAAAAGACATTAGGGCAAAAATTTCCTCAAAATCTGCCGACCTAATCATAAAGATTTAAATTTTGCCCCATTCTGTGACTGATGTAGAGTTAGTGATGGATTTTCAGAGAGGATGTTGGCCATAAGAAGTGCCAGGAGCAAGAAGGGTGAGAAGCTCTGGCTAAAGCTTGTATTGAAGCAAGATAAGAAGTGAGAGTAGGTAATTGATTTCCTCTCATGCCTAACAAGGCCTAGACAGGTAGATGTATGTTGCTTTGATCAGTGTAAGAGAAATTAGCAGTCAGATGATGTGAAACTGGATCAAACTGTCAGAATGAAAGGAAGTTGCGAGAGGTCTTTGAGTCCAAGCAGTCAGGCTACTTCATCTTGTGTTGGACCTTGAGTTGGTTCACAAACCTTATGCCAACTAACAGATCCTTCTGTATGTACTCTTAATGAATCAGCAGATAACATCTTCTCGTAGAAAGCTTTTTGTGGACACACTCATCCAGCTGTTTATAGAGCTAGAGATAAAAATCTCTTAATGTGGGTGAACTGGCACAAGTGTGAAGGTCAAACACGGGTGCTTGTGCTCCTGACAGGCACTTTAAACACAAGTCTTAAAAAAATGATCTGGAGGATCTATGAGATGCATTTCTTTTAAAGTGTGCCCATAAAAAATTCATCTCAGTTCAGCCTTCTCAAGCTGCAAACACATCAGCCTGACAAGCAAGTAAAATGGCACATTGTTTTGGTATTTGCTTACATTCCCATCACTCCTCATCCACCCGCATGAGTGAAATTAGTCTGCTTACAGTATGTGTGTGTTGGAGGGTAGTCTGCTTTGTTCTGTGTATGTGTGTACTGCATGCCTTCCCTGGCTGAAATCGAAGGAAAGTCCAACAGGGTGAACTTGGCTCTCCCATCCTTTCCAAGGCCATTTTACATGTGCCATTACATTCTTCCTCTAATAGAGAACAGAGCTCTCCCTCACTCCAATAAAGAGCTACTGTTTCTGTGCTGTGTGTGCTAACATGTGTAGCCATAACTGCCTCTTATCCCTGGAAGTATTTCCACTCATCTTGTCATCTTAGCTGATTCCATATGGGAAGTTGATTACAGATGAATTGCATTTGTGTTCCTTTCATAACTCATGCAACAACCTGAGGTCCTGCTTAAAGGAGTTGATAGAGCTGGGACCAAGAACAATAACATTGTTGTACAGTAGGGGTTCTTTAAACAAGAGCTCAGTCAGGACTGTGGAGACCTGAATGAGATGTTTGAGTTCCTGTGAGAAACGACCATCAATATCCTGTAGGTGAAAACTAGACTCAGGAACAGAACCGAGACATTTAAGACAAAGCAATCTGTGTCCACGTCATGAAAAGAGACAAAAACCGACAATACAAACAAAAAACAAAAAGAATCCCCTAAAAGTTGCTGAAGTGCAACTCTAGTATATTCTTTAGTTCAAAGCATTGTTCAGAAATTCACAGAACACATGCAAGCTCCTTCTAAACCTCTGAAAAGTGTTTAATTTGACTTCTGAAGGTTTCAGTACAGAACCTTTCAAATAAAACTGGAGTGTGAAACAAATAAATATGATTGTTCTGTCAATTGGAAATAGCAAAAAATTTAAAATTGAAAAACTTTTGTACATAAAACAGATTAAAAGAAAATTGGTTTAAAAGCAAATAGGCACTTATAAAAGGACTGAAAAGGGAAGCGTTGTGCAATAACCCTGTTGCATTTACACCAAAACAAGCCCCAAATATTTAACTTTGATCTTCAACAATGTAAAAAGAAAAGAATCTGCACCTTTTAGACTGTTTTAAATTGGATTTTAAAGATTATTACAGAAAAAAGAAAGGTTCCAGAGTTTTGAATTCTTGTTACAGGTCAACAGAACTAACATCTGCACCACCATGCAGACTTACTGAATACTGAATAAAGGGCTGACACTGGAGGAATGCAAACACCTGTATCATCATATTGTTTAAAATAAAATAGTTTTAAATATTTATTGAGGACATCATAGTACACACTCAGTCTCATAAAGCTTATAATAGTTTTCTAGTGTAATGTTCTGCTGGGAAACCTCCCGTCCTGGTATTCACACAGAGGTTATTGTCACATTTTTCACCTAAACAATTCTGCAGAGTAATCACATCCTCCCACATGGCAACAACACTGCAGCTGTTTGTGCAGGACAATAGTGGACTCAACACAAACCTGAGAGGAACGGCTTGGAGCATCAGCAGACAGTCAGAGGTGTTCACCTGGACTCCCAGTTTGATTGGATCTGATGCCACAGAAACCAAAATGTTTATTCCACTGTTCCTAACAGTTTGTTACAGACACCATAGAGAACATCTAGATTGTCTTTGCTTATTCCTTGGCAAGTTTATTGTTGGTAAAAGAGGGACATATTCAGTATTAGGCTGATCATTGTTTGCTGAACCACCATTCAGACTATGCAGGAAACATTTTCTACTAATAATCCTCAGAATGGAGCTAAAATATCTCCATGAAATATGGCTAAACTGATTTTGTTTTGGCACAGGATAGAGGGAGTTGATCATGAGCACTGAAAACACTTTACATTTTCTTTCCCTCTTTTATCATTTTTGTGTCAGGAAGCTAAAGTGTTGCCTTAACTTGTTCCTGTCGCTGTTTCACTCATCTTCACCTCCTCTTCCTGCAAGTCAAGAGTTCATGTAGAGCTATCAGTTGTATCCGGAAGGCAGAAATGATACTCTGTCTATTAGATTGTTTGTTTTTCGTTTGACAGCAGGCTTGTCTGAAAAGAAGTCATCTCATTTCTTCAGATGCCACTCACCTGGTTTCATGAATAAATGCTTTATCTGCATTTACTGCCAATACCTGAACTGTACATCCCCTTTCTCTTGAACAAAGCACTCAGTCATGACTCAGTCAAATAATCATTATGGCTCTTTAAGTGCCTGTGTGGAGAGGTGGAACTAGCAGTCATAGCTGAGGAATGTGCTTCAATAAAATTGCCTTTGAATGTTTTTTTTTCTGTTTTTTTTTAAGAAATGTCAAAACAGCAAGTACAAAAAAGACATGATAGACAGATAAATTAGTTTTACTGCTGCCAGTGGCAAACAGCCATCAGTACACCTGATTTTTGAGTAAAGAGGTCTTTCTCACTCTGAAGTGAATGAACCATGGCGTATTACTGCTCTGGAGATGTATCAGAAAGTACTTCTGTCAGCTTTAGTACCTTATTTCTCCTGTCTTATATAGTATCAGAGTAAACAGCTTTCTCTTTTTTGTATTTTTGACAAATGTCACTGTTGAAATGTGTTTTTATTGAATTAACCCTATAATGCCCCTTGTATCATATTTGCTACATAGTTTTGATCATTTCTAACATGGTTGCTCCCAGTAAATGATCCACTTGCCTTTTTTTCAGGTTAAATCATCATTATTATATGGATGAATACATTATTATTAACTCATTTTTTTTTATATTACAATTAAACCGTAAAGACAGCCATTGTAATAAATGTAATACAAAAAAATCTATTATAAATACCATGATACGGCAAAAAACGTTTGTGATTTTTGTTCTAAGGCTTCGTAAACATCCCAGTTCCAAATAATCAGAATTGTCTGGCTATTTTTTTAATAAGTTGGGTCTTACAGGGTTAAAAAGCTTATAGGGAAAAATAAAGATAAGACATAAAACATGACAACAAAGATGGAACTTCTGTATCATAAAGTGCTTTTTGTTATCTGCCTTTCTGTTTAATTACTTTTGAACAATTGAAGCCACTTATCAACAAAGATTAGCTTTAAATCTTAAAATGTGAGTCATTTGAAAGTAAAAATATTTCCCCTTGATTTATTGTAACATTTTAATGGTTTAGTTTAAGTAATAAACTGAAAAAAACACACATTTGATGGTGTCACATGTTTACTTGCAGATACGAAATCAAGTATGACAAGGATGACTATGTGCTGAGAGTGAAGAAAACATCTGTTAATGATGAGGGGACGTTCACCTGTGTGGCAGAAAACCGTGTGGGGAAGCTGGAGGCCTCCGCCACTCTCACAGTCAGAGGTATGAAACACGTGTCCCTTTTCTTACTCTTTCCATTTCCTAACATATAAGTCATGGACCAAAGGGTTATCTTGCACCAGTATGAGGTCTAAATTGGAAGTTTTATCCACTGGGACTCCGTCATGCAAATGGAAGATGCAGAATGCAGACTACCGTAGACAAGAGAGATGTAGACAGTCTATGAATCTGTTTAATTATTTACATTTCCAATTGCATCATCGACACACTCGGTCACCCCTTCCTTCCCCTGACTGTGGTGGTCTGGTGCTGCTGCTACCCTCCATAGTGTAACCACCCAGTCAGCAAAGCCATTTCACAGATTACTGGTGCACACCAATACTACCACACCTGGGGTTTGCAAGGGTTATACAAACATTCTAACTATCATTTTTCTTATTTGCGCCACTTTTCTTTTCATTACATCCAAGTATTTACAGTCCCTGCAGAGCACTTTACAGTGACACAGTAAGAAACGAGGTCCAAGTTCACTGCATCCTTTATGTTTACAAAAAAAAAAAAGATTTTTGAGAGCTGCATCTTCATTATGAAGGTACTTATAGCAACATTTAAGAAATGCTAGTAAACTGCTACACATCTGTCAGGTGTTTTCTTTTACAGATTCAAGATCCATTCTCTTTCAGAATTTTTAGTCTTTTCATCTTGATGTTTGTTTTGTGCTCTATTCATCAACAGCTGTAATACGCACAGCGTGCTACATACAACACACACCTCATAAAAATACGAATTTCATAAATGCAGACAGAGAAGGTCCAATAGTTTGGCCCCTATGAGTCCAGCTAGGGACATTTAAATCCAACTTAAAACCACAAGTGGCTGTTTACACCAGACAGCTTTTATCATTCGGGACTCAGAGAGAAACAGATGCTTTCAGCTCATCAACAAACTGTCCAGTAGACAGAAGCTACTAGATTCATTCTGTCATGCTTACACTATGCCAGAAGTTTGTTGGCCCCAGCTCAACATGCCATTCATTCTGATTTTGATTTTTGTTTTTGTCTTCTATACTTTTTTTTTTTTTTTTTTTTTCTGTCCCTCTTTTGTTGTTTTGTTTGTTTTTGTCTCTTACTTTGTTTTTTTAATTTGTTTTTTTGTGTATCCACTCCACCTTTGTTGTGTCTCCAGCTCGCCCTGTCGGTAAGTACCCATCCAGCTGATTTGCTCTCATCTTGCATGTGATGTCACGTTAACATTGCAGCTTTCAAATGCTTGCCAATTAGTTTCCATTGGTTTATTGTTTCTGTAACTAACACAAACATGCCATCAAACTGTCTTCTCTTTAAATTTATGTTTTCTAATCAAATAATTTTGGTCTTGTTGGCGATTTTGCTGCTTTTAATCAATATATGTCCTAGAAAAATTTTTCAGATTACACAAGGTTTATTTGTTCAATGCTAGTGTAACAGACTTTATTTGTAACTTATTAAAACTCAGAGAGAAAAACCCTTTTTTTCATATTCACATGACAATCAATGAGACAATATAGGTATTTTGACCAATACGCATTTGTCAGACTTTACATCCATTAGATCTTGTTCTTTTTGTCCAAGATTTATTTTTGCAAAGCAAATTACGGATATTAAAATAGTTTCTAATTAGATAAAAATGCTCACATTAATGTCAGAACATAAAAAGGCAATGAGACTCATGTAGAGTCCAGCGACATCTGTTTGTAACAGTTCAACCTAACTGCCTATCAGCAGCGTTGCTCTGAACTGGGGCTCTTCAGATCCTACACTCTTTATTTCTAACATGGATTGAATGGGCTGCCCGTAAACTAGTCTCAGACACTGTCATGTCATATCGTCTAGGACGTGTTTAAGTTGTGAGTATTGAGACCATCTGTTAGTTTTTGGAACACTGAACTGAGATCTGTTTGTGTTGGAAAAGGTTCTTTGTGTTGCTAGACTGCACATCTCATACCTGGGAAGCTCATTTTGTTTTACTATAGAACAGGATAACAGGTGAAGCCAAATTTGATGCATTTATGTTAGAATGGTAGAATTAGCATTTTAAGAGATTTGCATTCTTAAATTCAGAAACAAGAAGAATGCTCTAACAATAAACCTACAGCATAAAGAATGGAGAGGAAAAGAATGGCAGAAGTTTCTGTCAAGACAGACTTGACTGGTCTAAAAACCGAAAAAGAAAAACAGGCGCTGTCTCAGTGGCAGGACTTCGGTTGCCAAAACAGCAGTAGCTGTTCAACGATTGTCAAACTGTCAGCTTCTTAGAAAATTGAGGAAATTACACATTCAGTCTGCCTGTGGGAAGAGACAGTAATTGCTGTCAACTTTTGAATAAAATATGATTGAACGTGGGATTTTAAAGGAGGAGGAAATGTTTGTGACTGCAAGAGCTGAATGGATCTGTGTCTCCTTGTCCATTTGTTCTTTTCACCCTGACTGCTGTTATATGCAGAGCCCTCTCCAAACCAGGCAGATGTGACTTGTCATGAATTAAATATGGGCCCCTGATCATGTGTTTCCTTAGGAGTGGACAGGAAAGAGCTTCTCATGTGTCATTAAGGGCCTGAATCAAAACATAGAAAGTGTGAGTTAGTCCAGATCCAAGAGATAAAACTGTGACACGCTGACTTTCTTTCTAAAATGTCAACCTTTGCTTTTTGCTTTGGCTTCACCTGCATATTTAGATCAGTCCTGAATACATTGTGTAAGTGTTTCATTTATCTGATGTATTCTCCAAAGAGGTACAAAAAATATCTAGTTTCAAAAATTCAAATGGAAAATTCTGGCTTGCAATAAACGTGTTACATGTCAGCTTCAAATACATGCAACAAACAGAGTTAATATATATTTTCTGTGCTTGTTTTTAATGTTTGATTGTTTTTAATGGGCAAGAGGATATTTTTTAATAAAGATAATATGAAAAGGTAGAATGCTTGGAAGCACAATAAAAGTGATTTTTTTTTTTTTCTTTAAGGTGTGAAGCTGTATTTTTAGTAACTCTTTAGTAATGTGGTGTGTAGGATGGAACAGAGCAGTGGATGAAAGGGGAGGGAGCAGCGTCCTTGCCAGAGCATGATTTAGGAGCTCTGTATCAGGCCCAGCATTATGAGAGCCACGAGATATCCAAGCTGCAGAAGGCCAAACGGGAAAGCAGTAAATCTGTTACCATCTGTACCATTCCCAACTGTGTGTATCTTTGACAAATACACACCCCCAAAAAGGGATTACATGAAGAAACCAGCCAAATGGGAAGAGACTGGCCTTACTGAAACCAGCTGGCTTATTACAGAAAAAGGACTTACAAAAAACCAAAAAAATCAGAGAGAATGCAAAATGTTTCATTGGAACATATTAGATTTTGTATTATAGAGTGTTATTAATATAAATATCTTTTATGTTAATATTATAAATACAACAGCTTTTTTACATCTACGCATGTAAAAGATCAGGTCATTGACTCTGGGCCTTTCATTGTTGCTGTGCAGATCATGTTACCTCCTGTAAGAGAAGAGTCTTTGATGTCTTATCTTAGCACATATGGTACTTGTCAGAATGGTTCTCCACGACCCCCCAGAGGCAGTCATAAAATAAACATGTAGAGGTCTTGGGTCATGAAGCTAATTATCATGCTGCATTTTCTGATTAGGGAGTACATTTAAAAGACATTACCACTGCTACGCTAGTACACAAACTTGCTAGCTTGTAAATTGTCATTTTTAAACCCTAAGTTTGATGTTTTGACAGTAGCAGCACTGTGCTTTAAACCTAATGACCACAGATTGAAGCTATTAGCTGCCACCCTAAAACACCCAGATTTGTCGTCTTCATGCATCATTTTACACTGAAGAAGATGATAAAATTCACATAAAACAAACAGGATCAAACTTGAAAGATATGACTTATGTTAGAAATGTATGTCATAGTTTACTAAGGTCATACATTAAAATAGAAATAAGTTATTTTATTATTATTGAGCTTTACATAGTCAGAATTTTGAGTGACTCTGTGTGTGAGAAAGGACAACTTACTGAAATCATGTTTCTTTGTACAAAAATTAAAGTTAAAAAATATTTAAAAGAAGTAAAAATAACCTGGAGAGTGCAGACCTCCACTCAGCAGCTCATTTTTTTCAATATTATTTTTCATTAAAAAAGAATCCTTCACAAATTCTTGGATACAGACGGTGATCCGAATCACTCCCAAAATCTAATCTATTTGTCCTGAAATATTCATCCATATCTCTTCATTTCATTTCAAGATATTTTGTTAACAGACAGACAAAGTGATAAATAAAGTAACAAAAACATAAAGTAATATCATTCAGATGCATTTAATATGTTCTTTTGTAGCTGTTATTTTGATGGCAATCCTACATTTTACATGCATTTTTATCTCGCTATACCCACAAGGAATCATTTGCTTTTTGCTCTGTAAAAACAATAATATATTTATCCATTTACTAACACATTTGCTAATTTAGATAATACTTTCCAAACCTGTTATTAAAAAAAACAGCAACACAAATCATGTATTTAATCTCAAAATTCCAGTTTCTTTGTTTCTTATCCGCATCCGACAACTTGTTTTTTCAGAAATATCTCACTTTATTCTGACAGCGAGTCTGTGACAACTGGTCTGACTGTTGGTTTAATCGAGAATACTTTCTGAGAAAACGCAGTGTGATTTGAAAGTTTGAAAGCTTTTCAAGCTTCTTCTTTTTTTGATGGCGAGGTGTTAGAAATAACACAGAAATAGTTTTGTGTCTCTCACTCGCTTTTGGTAAAGCTTTGATCAGAAGTTGTATCAAAACACTTCAGATCTTGACTTGCACTCTAACACAGAGTAAATGATTTATGGAAAGTCAAACACATTGACCCTCTATATGTTCAGACCTAACTGCATTGCAGATTTTGATGTTTTTTATGGCATGATATGCCCATGTGTTGTCTAAAATGTTCAAGTTATTGTGACTGAGGCTCCTCCTTGTGTGAATGCCACTGTGACTGTCATTCATTCAGCTTTAGCTTCACCTGGATGAATGGCTAACCTGATTATCATGTCAGTGATAGTCACTAACGTTGTTCTTCATTCAGAGCAACAGACAGATGAGTCAGTGCATGGAAGTTCTGTACAGCACTCATCTTGATTTGACTATGTGGATTACTGCCTGTTTTTGCTTGAAGTTCTTCAGCTCTGATAGTTTCTTAAACCCCAGATGTTTTACTTCTGTGTATGCTAATCATCTTCTAACACTGTTGCTTCGGCCCTTTGACTTCAGCTCCACCCCAGTTTGTCATCCGTCCAAGGGATCAGATAGTATCTCAAGGCCGCACTGCAACCTTCCCATGTGAAGCCAAAGGAAATCCTCAGCCTGCTGTTTTCTGGCAGAAAGAAGGAAATCAGGTCAGAATAAACACTCTCCTGTGCAATCAGCTGAATGTACTTCTCTATTTAAATACATTCTTTAAAACACATAGAAGGTATATTACTCTCTTTGTACAAGACGTTATCTAACTCAGTGTTTTGTTTGGATTCCCCTGGTTTTATGCTGAGTGCTTATAGTATCACTTCTGTACATGAACACACACATACACGCACTCTGACAGAGGGAGACAGCAGCTCAAACAGTATTATCTCTCATCAGTATCTTAACTAAAGACACAAAAATACACCTTTGTTCTCAAGAGCTGCCAAACAACAGTAAGCCTGGCAAACTGCTAATCGCTTTATTTTCCTTTTGTGACCCTGAACTGATAAGACCGATCGTATCCCTCGCTCAAGCAGATAACCGGAGTCAAATACTTGGATGTCATCACATCAGTCAACAACAGTACCAATTAGGAGCCTGTTGGGGCTTGTCGATTAGCTAAAGATGTGACTCAGCTTTGTCTAAGGTTGAAACAAACACAGATGCGCTCATTCTTTGCCTCGAGGGCAACAATTATGAAACAGTAATTTTCTAGCTGTTAGCAGAAGTGCCTACATGGTAACATGTTAACACACACCTCTGCAATAATAGAAATAACCTAAAGTATCATGAGTCACTCCTGAGAATCTTATAGTGTGTGTCACACTGTAATTAAAGGCATGGTTTCCAAACTGACTTCATCACAAAAATGTTTACGCAAACAGGTACGCATCTTCTTTTTATCAATGCCTTCTTTGTGCAAGATATATTAAACTATTTTTTTTGTGTGTGAGAGCAAATTAAAGTTTATTTATTGCAGTAATTAAATGAAAGAAAGTTTTTTTTTTCTCACACTCAAGATGATTGAGTCTCAAGTGCTCAAATGGCATGAAACCTCTTTTTAACTGCTTAATTTGTTGAGTTAATGTGATTAGGTAACATCAAACAGATACATCTGTATCTGTATCAAACATCATACAGATATAAGCATAAACAATTATATTTTCAACAGTTTTAACAGTCTTGAATTACGTCTGAACTTGTTTTATTGCTAATCTATTTTTTTTTTCATCCCTTGTAGAGTTAAATGGGATTATATTTTCAGTTCTTGGTAAATAATATGTAATCTCTTCTCTCAGGGAAGGTTTATTAAGTTGTGCGGTTTTGCACAAAAAATGGCTTCTAAATTATCCTATTTGATGATTAAGATTATGGATTGGAAAACACACATTGCAGTGCATTGCCTTTTTTTCAGGGAATGTTGTGATAATAATGTTATTTAAAGAATTACCTTGTTTCTCTAAAACAAACACATGCACAAATAAATCTTAGTACACAGATCACTCTGAAGTAAAATGGTGTTTCCAGACCAGACCTTACCTTTTAATTAATTGCTGGATTTCTAAAAGGTATACACGGGCCAAAAGGACAAGTTACATCTGGACATAAGAAAGAGGTGTAATTTCTCTGCTGCAAGAAACAATGTGAATGCAGTGTGGATATTTACAGAATATATCCAGTTAATATTGTCCAATAAGTCAATCTCATGCAGAAGATGATTTGACAGATTATGTACATTTGATTGTTCTTGCTTTTGTTTTAGAACATTGTCATTCTTCTTATATTTTACTTTTTTTTAACAGTGTTTAGATTGTAACTGTATCCTATGGTTGAGTTTCAGCTGTCATTTTTGGCTTATGTCCCCTGCTTGGGAATAAAATCCAACCAGTCAGTTTCAACCAAGAACAAAAAGGTTAAATAAAAAAATAAATGTGCTGCATTTTATCTGTGGACATCTTTAATCTGTACATGATTACATTTTATGTGCTCAGTCATGGGAAGAAGAAGAGGATATGTCATTGGATTGAGTGATGAAACACTTATAATCATGGCCCTATAATTGAGACAGTCATGTTTGACAGCAGCACTAAAATAGTTAACAATGAATGAACACAGCAGGAGGGTTAAAGAGATGTTTGCACCTGGATGACTGACAGGAAACATGTTCCCAAAAAGAGATCTGTCAGGTAAAACAATAAAAGTGATATCAAACTCTTCAATATATTACACCACCGAGTGTAACAGAATATATCTGTTGTTTCCAGTCAACTGTCTAAAATTTGGAACAAAGTGAAATGGATTAGAAATGTCACATGTCTTAAAAATTGAATATACAGTGCAAAAGAAGGGAAATACAAACATGAAGTCAAAGTACTCAATATTTTTGAATGAGATGTGGAAAATCAGCTGAGAGGAAATTAACTTTGCATCTATAAATGCCAAATATAAACTACGATTAACTCATCAACTGAAAAATGTGAGGCTACAAAGAGTCAGAATGAAGCAGATATGAAACGATAAATCACAAATTTGCCTGTCACATAAAGATAACTCACTAAAAATATATATATATAAAAGGAAAAAGTTAATTTTAACAGTCAGGTAAGAACCAAAAGAAAAAGAAAGTCATTACACGTGCAGTAAAAGCATAGATGTACACTGAATGGACTCTTCTCTCATTCCATCAATATAAAGTAGTTTGGTAATGATAAAGTCATTTTTCATGGTGACAATGCAATTTCCATAAAGCAAAGAGTTTAAAAAAATGTCTTTAAGAAAGACATTTCCACCAAATGACACGATCAGCAGTCAAACCAGCTCTCAATCCAATCTAAAAACCTTTGGTGGAAATTAGAAAACAACATGTCAAACACAAAAATCTTCCACAACAATAAAAACAAAATTAACCCGTACTGTGAATCTGATCTGTCAACTGCTTTATGAGAAATCTGGATACTGATTGATGAGGGACATTCTTTGTTATTAATGAAGTCCATGCTTCAAAGAATTCAAGCTGTCACAATGAAAATAATGTGGTTGTTTTTTTTATGATTTTTTTTTTATTTTCTTTTTCTGTGTGACTTCTGTACAAACATTTTCCAACAGCAGTAGAGTTCCTTTTTTTATGCAGGTGTTGCAGTATGAGTCAAATTGTCCTTTGTGGGAAAATAAAATAAAATCATGGCTGCAGCTGAGTGAAAACAAAAGAAAATTCAAGAAGCCACAAAGAGTCAAATGTATTTTCTAATAGACCTCAGAAAAACAAGGTTTAGTACATGTTTTACAGTTTGAGGATGGATGAGGTGAGATTGATTTTGCTGTAATGGTTTTATTTCTTTGAGTAAGAATACATACGTGAGTTTGGTTGTAGCCTGTCAGTGGTCTGTCAAGGTTCCACTCAACCTGTCCACACATTATACGACCAAATAGGTCGATTTTGAAAGCACAAAAAAATACGACCTGTGAGAGCGTTTTCAAACGACCTGCCGGAGCGTTTTCAAACGACCTGCTGGAGCGTTCTCCGGGCTCCGCAGCGACGTACTACCGACAGCGCATGCGCGCACCTTCCCAGAGGAGCTGACAAATACGCATGCGTGAAGTTTCACTCTGTTCAGCCGAACAAAACAAAAATTCTGCAGCAATATGTCTCATTTTAATACAACAGTTAGCTTTAAAATGTAAAGATACATATGGACACACTGTAAATATTCAATATTTAACGAATATTTAATGTTTAAAAGCAGATCGGTTAAGTTTAGGGCTTGCAGATAGGGGTCGCATACGGATTATAGTGTCGTTTTCAAAACCGACCAATGCAGTCGTATTTCATGTGAGGTCGGGCTGGGGTTCATGTTGTCACTAATTGACTTGTTTGTTCCTCTTCCTTCAGAATTTGCTCTTTCCCAACCAACCCCAGCAGCCCAACAGCCACTTTTCAGTGTCACCCAGTGGAGACCTCACCATCTCATCTGTGCAGCGAGCAGATGCCGGTTACTATATTTGCCAGGCTCTGACCGTCGCCGGCAGTATCCTCGCTAAAGCTCAGCTGGAAGTCACAGACGGTGAGGGGGACTTATTAATTCCTGCACACAGCTGTACATTAGCACATGTCATAATATCACAGCTAATACTGTGAAGCTGGTGACCTATCACCAACCAGATGATACATGCTACAAGGAACATCTTATGTAAGTGGATCCCGTCTTTACTGCAGCATCTCACCTGCTTTGTTCAGCAATCAGCTTTAAACAACTTTGAAAATATGCAGCATGGAATGTGTTTAGATTTTACTGTCTATATTAAAACAATTTCAACTTTTATGAAATATCAGTGCATCCTTGACCTTTATTTTGTTGTCTTATAAAATGAATAAATAAACAGGCAGAATTTAATTAAAATTCCTGTTTTCACTTTGGTAAGGAAATAAAGCGTTGCCCTTGAGTTCCTTCAAGTTTAATGATCAGCATTTGGACGAAGTACAAATATGTGTATGAGGAAAAAGAGCAAAGGACAGAGAGACAGAGAGATTAAGTGAGTGAGTGACAATAGCCTTCCATGGAATGAAATATGTGGTCCTCCTTAGCGTGGGAGCATCTAATGTGCTCAGCTGTTGTTATCCCAAGATAGACGGCTTTCCATATGCCTGCTGACGTACCTGCTAGCAGAAAGATTAAACACACCACAGGGAGAATTTTTTTGTGTGTTTTGGCTGATACAGGTAATTTGTATGCCCTTCAGAGATCTGTAACCATGCTAAATTATTCAGCAAACCATCAGTTTTACATGATTCCTCAAGAAGAAACTATAAGTATCTCAGTATTGTAAATGTTCAGTCGAGAGAATTTTAGCTCTCAAATTAGACAGAGACTTGATTTTAACATAATATTTAATATTATGTTATTACTGATATTTGTGTTATGAGAATTGAAATCTGCCGTATTTTTGTCTAAATCCTGTACTGAATGGAATGTTAATAAAAGAGGTCTTATAGACAGGTCTAAGATAAAATAAACGAAAGAAGGACAGAGCGAGGGATGGGTCAGGGAAAGGTCATGGCCACACCTGCTGCAGCCCTTGTTTGATTTACTGCCCTGAGTCCTACCAACACTCTGTGGAGTTCAAGGATATCTGTAATGAAAAATTCCTGATCCAGAGACCCAAGGCCAAGCTGAGGTTTGCCTCCTCCTTTTGTCACTCCTACATGCCATCAACACATCCATCTGATGCATCAAATCTCCTGTCAAAGCAGTGTCTCCTGCTTGTGCAGCTGCTTCAGTTATTACAGTTTTACACTTGGCTTCTGTCTGGTCTTCATCACTACACATATCTGATTAATTATATTGCATTTGCAACTTAAAAGAAAAGAAATATCAAACTTTCAATTTGTATCAGAAAACATTCTAAATACATCTTAGTGAGTGAGTGATTAGAAGAAAATATTTTCCATTTGAGCTGCATTACTGTTTTTCATTTATTCAACTGCATTTTCATTTTAGAAAGGAATGAAAACAAATAATTGTTATAAAACACTAAACTTCTCTCACTACACTCCGTGAATAATATTTCAGGCTTTTGCACTTTTTTTTTTCTCTCTTTAATGTCTCAGGTAACCCCAAGCATGGGGTGACCATAACATCTTAAAAGTGAATTACTTTGAATCACTTCCTTTTGTCAGATGTGAATGTGAAAGAGAAAATAGGGTTGGAAGCAAGGGTGTGATAATGTGTTGAAAGGTTACTGAGGTAGACTCGGTAATTAGCCCCTGCAGGTCTGACATCATTAATCCATACTTTCTAATTAATGTAGGTTTTGTAATGCCAGGGGGACTCCACATTATTCAACTCTAAATTATAAACTGTCTGTGTGCATCAGTGCTAAATCTCTTGGAGATCACCTCTGTCTTACCCGCTGTGTCGAAGAAGCAACCCAAAGGCTTTTTTTTTGGTTCTTTATAGTAAATTAAATTGCTTATATGAATAAAACTCATCAAAGCCTTAGCTTACACCTTAAGTTAAATGTGAACAAAAGAAAAAGATTTTCTTTTTTAATCTCCTTATTTCATATAAAGACAGAGTGGTTCCAGTATTTAAGAATCACCTTTAATCGTCCCCCTCATTGCACATTGTGAAGTATTTATCTGAACCACACTGACTCAACAGGCAAAAGTCTCACCGCCTAAGTGTACCACAGAGTCCTGGGTTGTGTGTAAAAATACAGCTACCCGGGCAGTAACAGGAAACCCTTACCATTCCTCTGCCACATCAATAAAAGGAGAAAACACTACTCAGCTCTTTTTCATAATTCCTGGAAATACAGGATGCTCATTGTTCAGTGAGTCAGTCTGAAGACATTAAAATAAAGCAATCTACTTTATTATAATTACCCACATCCACTCCAGCGTGTTTTATGACAAAGTGTTGTGATTCAGTTCATTTCATTGTCAGACATTGTCTTTATATCCTAGTACTTACAGACAGACCTCCACCCATTATTCGCCAAGGCCCCTCCAATCAGACACGTGGGGTGGACAGTGTGGCACTACTGAAATGCCAGGCATCTGGAGACCCCATCCCTTCCATCAGCTGGCTGAAGGATGGCGTCAGTCTGCTGGGCAAAGACCCCCGAATGTCCCTGCAGGAGCTGGGCAGCCTGCAGATCAAAAATATCAAGGTAACAGATTTAGTTACTTTTGTGTTTTGGTCAAAATACAAATAAAGTTGACACTGACCTTTATATAGGACATTTCCAGCATTACTTAGTCATTCTTCCCAAAAATAACAAAAGGTACAATCAAACCATAAAGAAATGAATAGGCTGCATTGATTTTTTTTTTTTCTGGAAGTGTTTGATAACATCACTTAGCTGTGTGGCAGCTCCAACTGGGCTCAGCTGCAAATGGATGGATGGACTCCAGCTGTTGGAGAGAACATTTATATTCACTTACCAATATATATACACACATGTGTACACACATGCACATTTTGAGTAGATTAAATTTAAGGGTCTTCTTCCTTTCCCCACTCAGACGTCTCAGAGGAATACCTATTATGCTTGACAAAGCTGCAGATCACTAACATGTTATTTAATAAATGGAAGGAAGGCACAGGGACAAAACCCAACAAACAACCAAAGTTCCTAAGAGAGATGGAGAGACAAGCCAGCTGTCATCGGTCCAGGGGTTCTATCAGCCAACCTTAAATTAATTAGCCTGGCTTTGTTGTGGTCGGCAGGACAGTGGAGAAACGAGGAGGGGGAGAGGAAGAGTGATGGAAGGGTGGTGAACAGAAAATGGAATTCATTAGAAAATTGGCGTCAGCACTTTGAGGGACTCACAAAAGACACAGAGTTGGTGCAACGGAGCTGTAATATATTATATCACTCTTTTTTGGATATGTTGCTAAAATAACCCTCAAGCTAAAAGTGTCAAAAACATCCGGTTGTCTGCTCATTCTCATCCGTGCACTCTTGTGTTTTGTTTTTTTTTACTCTCTACCAGCTTTCAGACTCTGGGATCTACACATGTGTGGCTACCAGCTCAAGTGGTGAAACATCATGGAGTGCTTTCTTAGAAGTCAAAGGTTAGTCAAACAAAGATACTTTAATATATTATCTTTTGACTTGTCAGCTGTAACTTCTCTTAGATAAATTGGTCATGTTTTCTTCTCTATTCATACAGAATCTGGAGTGATAGTTACGAAGAACTATGATGAGAATGAGCTTCCAGGTCCACCATCCAAACCTCAAGTTACTGATGTTACCAAAAACAGTGTGTCGTTGTCATGGCAGCCTGGAATGACAGGAGCATCTCCTGTCTCTTCCTATGTAATTGAAACATTCAGGTTTGTTTACCTTCATGAGATCAACCAATCATATTGGTTGTCTATAAACATTAAGCGTACCATGAGAAAATGTCACTAAAAAAACCTTTAAAAATATTTTCTTTTCTTTTATTACAGTCAGTCGGTGAGCAATAGTTGGCAAACAGTGGCAGATCATGTCAGAACCACCCAGTTTACTGTCAAAGGTCTTCGTCCCAACACCATCTACCTGTTCATGGTTCGAGCGGTCAACAGCCAGGGTCTAAGTGACCCGAGTCCAATGTCTGATCCTGTCAGAACTCAAGGTACTTAACATGAATATTCACTATATTTTGAAATTCTAATAGTCATTTTTTGCCTCTTCTCTGCTCAGTGTGATTGATTTTTCTATGATATGGTAAGGTCACTGTTTCACTTCAAAGTGTTACACTTACCAGCTTCTCTCTGCAATTTAAAGCAAATAGCTTCACCGAAGCGCTGCTGAATGTTACTGAGGTCAAATTCTTCAGCTCAGCTCAGCTTATTAGAGCTACACTTAAGCAATTATGTAAAATAAGCATGTCTACTTTTGGAAGGCCTAACAGCATTAGTGCCTTCCATGCAATGTTAATCTTCATAATAGGAGAAAATGACCATCCCCAATTCCAGAGAAGATTTGATTACTGTACTGAACAGACCACAGTTTTCAGTGTGCAGTGGTATGAAAACTTCCCAGCAACAAAATTAATATCTCTCAAATTTAAAGAAGGGAGCATTTCATAAAAGAGTAAAAACAAATTTTAGTGAATCTCTCATGTGCACAGCAAAGATTTTCGAGATGATGCATAGACATGTTAATTGCCAGTGATGTGCACTGATGACATATTTATTTTTAAAGCTTTTTTGTTGTTTTCTTACTTATCCCACGCTATTGGTGTGGTGTCTGATTTATGACTGCTGGATTTTCTAAATGAGGCTTTCTTTTTAATACAATTTTCTTTTGTGAGTATTTTACTGTTTCCTCCTGTAAATAACTCAAAATGTGGCTTCCATCAACCACACGCAGGATTTCATAAACTCAAGTTTTCATTTCTTTTTAACTTAAAACATGTGTGGATGGGAAATGAGCTGGAAAATAGTGTCACAGTGTCTATTAATCTTCCATTCGATACGTCTGAGGGTCAAACATTCAGAGTTCAGCCGCTGATGAGGTGGTTTAGTCAGAACCAAAGAAGTGCAGACAAATCAGACTTTTTAAAGTCACCTTTTCTGTTTATTAGAATAAAGTGAGGCTCAATAAAAATGTCAGGTATTATCTTAATTGAAACTAGGTTGTGTCTTAATTATTGTCTTTCTTTTTTTCATTCTTGGTTTCTCATAGACATGAGCCCTCCAGCTCAGGGTGTCGACCACAGACACGTGCAGAAGGAGCTTGGTGAAGTCATGGTTCGATTGCACAACCCTGCTGTCGTCAGTTCCACAACCATTCAGGTCACATGGACAGTAAGTATAGCATTTAATGTTTCTTAGTTATATTATTTAACTAGCAAAAATTTATTAATGGGCCCATCATCGTTACCTTATTTTATGAGTCTAGATAAAGCACGTCTAAAATGATTTGTTTTGTGTGATTTTTGCATGCTTTTTGTTTTTCCTTCATCTTTAGTTCTGGAAAAAAAAAATCTGTCATAAATTGAAGGTAGTTGACATTAAAAGATCCATCTTTGAAGCTACTCCTGGAGGGGACCATTTGTTTTATGTCAGGGAAATTTTTGTCAGGTTGTTCCCTCAGACTGACGCTTTGAAATATTGTAATTGGTGACTTAAAAGTAACTAAACATCAAATGGCAGCAAAATGGTTTCTTTAACCACCATGAACATCAAAAGAAATGTCAGAGACACCTGGATGTTCATCAATCTTCCCTTTAGCCCCTTCCCTCCTAAAACAAAGGCAACTCTGGGAAAGAAAAAAAGTTTCACGTCAATGCTGCCTATGAAAATGCACGTCTTCCCACATACAAGCTTCCACCTGATTTTCTGACATAATTACATATTGTGGTGTTTGCTTTCAAGCAAAAGTAAACTATATACTGTTTGTTATTTGACAGTTTGAACAAATGTATATAAGAAGGCCTGGGTGTAAGTGTATATATTTAATTATGTGGTAATGAGTACAAGAAGGCTATTAAAAATCTTTGAGACTGAGGTATTCATTCGTTATACGTGATAGTTTATTGATATTACGGTGCAATAAATCACTCAGTTGTAATTATTTGTGTAACATCACTTAGTGGAATGGGGTGCTGGTTTGCATTTTCAAGTGAACAGCATTAGCAGCTTTCCTGCTGACATGTTTATTGACCCCTGTAGTAAGTCTCACTCCAAGACTCGGTTGTTAATTTAATGCCAAACCATTGCTTTATGATTGTGATGTACTGTCAAGGCAAAACATGCCTGCCTAAATCAATCAGGGGTCTTTTTCTGTAAACAGGGAAGCCCACTTTTACATTTCCAAATCATACTGTTAATAAAAGTCACACACCAACATAGGAATCCATTTTGCTGATTTACTCAGTCCACACTGGTGAAAAACAGCTGCTTAATATCCCACTTGAAAGCAGCGCTCACTTCCTCTACTATTAACAAGCTATTACAGTGAGTTATGCACTCGTTCCTCCTCTGCATCAATTCATCCTTTTTCTGTTCAACTACATGGACCAAGTTTTAGGGGAAGTACCCTTTGTGGCTTTCAGGGTTTCATCACAAATTTCGTCTCTTGGTTTTTTAAGTGGGGAATGTCTGCTGATAACATATTTGCTGTGCTTTTCCTTTATGTCCCCTGGGTCTATGTATTTGTTGCTGCTTGACAATCTCACAGTTACAGCTCATCTTAGATGTGCTTAGAGCTGCTTCCATGTGTCACTATTTGGTATTTATTATACATTTGGGACATGCACATGTCCTTTCAGGTGGCATTATGGAAAGTCTCTTTAATGGAAGAGGCAACACTTTGGACTAGTAGCTGTGAGTATGAGGTAATGTCAGTGTGTTAATTGAGCAAAGTGTGGCATGGCTGGTGATAAAAGCCCCATTAAACAAGTAACAGCCTCTAAAGTGTCATACATGCAATCTTGTAAAGCACATGGCAAAAAGAAACACTGATGTGTTTTATTTATTGGCTGCCACAAAGGTGCTTTCTCCAATCCTAGTAGCCCATTGAATTTTACAGTAAAACACAGCAACAATCCTGTCTTTATTTCATTTCTTAGGTGGATCGACAGTCCCAATTTATTCAGGGTTACAGAGTCCTGTACAGGCAGACATCAGGACTTCCTTCACCAGGACCATGGCAGACCCAGGATGTCAAGGTCCCATCTGAGCGCACTGTAATTCTCTCATCACTCAAGAAGGGCATTGTTTATGAGATCAAGGTCCGGCCTTATTTCAACGAGTTTCAGGGCATGGACAGTGAATCCAGAACAGCAAAGACCTCTGAAGAAGGTGAGACATGAATAAAATTGCTGGGTGTATATGATAAGAGGAGTACATGTGCATATATTTGTATCTGGTTATTTGTTTACATTTGGCTCTGATGTTGATGTTTCTTGTTTAAAGTAAATCTTCATCCCAAACCGTGATTTATGACGAGCTCAGGCATGACCACAAAGCAATGTGGCAAAAAATCCCTCAAAATAACGTAAAAGAGTTTTCATTCACTTGAATTTACTACCTCTTTCTATGCAAGTTCTGTATCAGTCTATCTTTAACGTTAGTAACACAAGTTAAATATATAAATGAGTTAAAGGTACACAATACATTCTCTCAACAATGCAAAAGGACTAATATCAGTTCATTATGCATGAGCAAGAACCCTATCTTGCCACAGTGTATTCATGCCTAGATGTATTGGAGACAGTTTACATCCTGTTATGTTGACAGACTCATTTATGTTTCTTTTCTCAGAGGGACAGTATCTCATGTGGCCAGCGAGCGTACACCCTACAACACTCAGGCTGGCCGTGGGAGTAACACTGCTATCATATAACAGCTGTCTCCAACATACACCCTCACACAAACACACATAGTGTTCATACACTTACCACACACCGAACTCTCTAAGGACTGAGAAACTTGACGTCCCAGCTATTACCAGTGCTGATAGCACACAGTACTTGTTCTCTGACCATGTCCCAGTCCTGCAGACTCCAAACCAATTTCTGTTTCTCTTCATAGCCAATGCATTTGAAACACTTATCTTCCAGCTCTTCAGAGATCATAGAATGACTAATAGGACTGGTGAAATTATATTTAAAAATAGTTTGAGGGTGAATAAAACTTAGGTTTTCTATTAGCTGACACAATTTAAGAATCCTCAGAGAAAGGCCAGACAACTGCAGAGTTACAGTATGTTTATTCTGAAACTCTGTTCATTTACTTTCCCTTCATCTTTTTTGCACATACACTCACCCACCATCTGGACATTTTTTGGGGGGGCTTATAAGTAAACTCTGGCTACCATCTGATTCTCACTGAATGACTGTCTGAGAACTCACTCAGGAGGATCATCTTTAATGCAACATAATGTTTATCAAGGGAGAAGGAAAATCAGTTATGTTTGCATAAAAGTTAATTTGTAGACTAATTGTCTACGCTGATCTCTGGGGAGTTTCCATAACACCCTTTCGTTGTCGTTAACTATTGGCCACTTTTTGGTAACGATATGATATGTTTGTATTTCTCCATCATTCAGCACAGCATGACGTGCACATGCAAGACAGGGGGTCACATTCCTGCCTGCCATACATCACTAGGCTAATGGCCCTATTAGCACAGCCTCCAAGGCCTCTAATGAAAAATGTGTATTGTTTAGCACAAATACGCATGATAATAAGCTGCTAAATCATTCATAACATTAACTTTGAACGACATTGTCTCTGATGGCTTCCGTGGACAAACCCAACACTTTATCACCTGAACGTAATGTAGCACTGGAGAGCCATGACTATGATGGTTGATCAGATGCTCGCTTGGTAGATTGTTTCTAATCTGGCTGAGGTGTTGGGTTCATCATTGGAACCATTCATCTTCTACCATGCCAGGGCCTTCTGGCTCTCTGGGGGCTGGTGTGGCCAATTGCGCTGAGGGATGAGCACAGATTTACAGGTTGACGCGTGCCATTTTGGATGGAGGTGAGGTGAGGGAGAGGCAGCCCAGGAGTAATTGACCTGTCAGTATTCTGCTGTGGTGCTGCTCCCCTGCCAGCCACTGCGGAAATGAGAAAACATTTTTAAAACATTATTTCCAGTTGGGCCAACTGTTATTTATTTTTCTTCCTACCCCTTGTGGGGTCAGAAGATTGTTGCCATCAGAATAACAACAGAGGTTTATGAAAGCTTGGACTGGTCTTGTTTCTATCCTCCCTCTGTCTGCCTGTGGATAGAGCTGATTCATTTCGACTTGCCTTACTATGAAACTCTACTCTATACTTACCTACTGGCTTTAGTTTCATCTGGCTGATCAATAAATTTGTTCAATATGTTTACTGAGATCATGTTTCATCGTCCTAAAATGCACTTTTTTTCCCATTTTCTTTGCGCTTGCGCTTCATCCCTATGAGTCTGTTGACCCATATGCCGAACTGGTCAATGCCTGAGTCTTAGCGTAACTGAGAACACTCGCCTGAGTGTACCAGGCCATCTTTCCACAAATCAATACCAGTATCCTCTGTGCAAATCCACCAGACCAGAGCAGAGGCTGATAGTATTAAATTATAGTGAAATGTTAAGGACAGCTGATAGCCATGTCATATCTGCCCCGGTCTTATCTTGACCACCTTCAGTCAACTGTGGCATCTCAACCAACTATCATTCCTTTGAAAAGCATGAGCACTGGTGACTCTGTGTGTGTCAATGTTTCTCTTTTTAATGTATTTATCTATGGGTTCTTTCTCAGAAACTCATAAGAAATACTACATCTCACTATCCTTGTTTATGATGACACTTTTGGAGGACACCAAACATATTATATTTGACTGTTGAACTACTTCTTTTTTTCAGCTCCCAGTGCCCCTCCTCAGCAGGTAACAGTCCTGACCGTGGGAAACCAGAACAGCACTTCAATTAGCATCTCCTGGGACCCTCCTCCACTGGACCACCAGAATGGCGTCATCCAAGAGTACAAGGTTTGTTTCACTGAGTCATCATTGATTCTGACTGAACACACTGAACTGGAAATCAACTGCTTTATTTTTATCATTGCTTTCTTTCCTGTTTTGCTTCAGATCTGGTGCCTTGGGAATGAAACACGTTTCCATGTGAATAAGACTGTGGATCAAGCCATACGATCTGTGGTGGTGGGTGGGCTGCAGGTGGGAGTGGTATACCATGTGGAAGTGGCTGCCAGCACAAGTGCAGGAGTTGGAGTCAAGAGTGAACCTCAGTCTATTTTTATTGGTAAGACTGATTGATGTTAAATATTGGCAACCTTTTTAATATTTGATTTTGAGATACAGATGTTTAGGATGATACCAGCAAAAATATAAGAAAACAACAAATGGAAGATACTGTTAAAGTGTTGTAGTTTTGAAATGTGGCCTGACTGCATGTGATTTATGTGGAGCTCTGGTAGATTTTCTCTGATTTGACCCATAACTGATGACTTGGCCTGCAGCATGTACTTATTTCCCCAGTGTCACTCACATAATCCATCTCTGAGAGCAGAGCACTGAGCTTGCAGTTATTATATGTTATGCTTTTGTTTGCTTTTAAACGGACAAACAGCTTTGTGTTCTCACGGTTTTGAAGTAATATATGTTCAAAGGTATTATCAAAGGCACTTGTGCAGCTTTTCTGTGCCTTTTAATATATTTCATTTGTTTTCTTAATATGTGTTTATAATCACTGAATATAGTTGCTGTTTAGTATTTTATGCTTCAAGTTTTGCTCTGCTGTTAGACATGTTGTCAAGCTGCCTAACTGGGGTGAATTGGGATTGGCGATCAAAGACTTAATAGCTCCCTGTTTTGTTTTCACAAGGGCTGTGCAAAGAAAGCAGTCTGATCACTTAGGATTTTATTATAAGCATTTAAACTTTGCCTTTTTTCAATCTGCATGTTATACCTCACTGTACGTCCTTTGGATCTACAGTATATCCTGCTTTGCAGTAAATCAGTTGACATGTTTGGGATCAGACATGCTTTCATTGAGTTACTTCCATACCCAACACCATCTTTATGTATTTAAAGTGGCAAAACATTATTTCCCATGTCCTGCTTGATTACATTAGCAACTAAAGTTTCACCTTGAAGAATCAAAGAACACATACAAGCACTGATGTTTCCTGTTTCTGTTCTGTAACTCTCTGCCAAGATACTTATTATTATTGACCGTTTGTTTTTGTGCCCTCAGGTAAGGAGTTTCGGGATGTGATAATACACGGAAACCGGAACAACAGCATCACAGAACAAATAACAGATGTGGTCAAACAGCCTGCTTTTATTGCCGGTATCGGAGGAGCCTGCTGGGTCATCCTCATGGGCTTTAGCATCTGGCTCTACTGGAGGAGAAAGAAGAGAAAGGGTCTGAGCAACTATGCAGGTTAGACTGACAAACCGAGCAGCACTTGTAAGTTTAGGTCCAGAAATGATGGAAAATCCATCTGACCTCATATGGATTTTAAAAATCTTTTCAATGGAGAATTTCATCAACAGATCGTGGTCTTTCGGGGCTAGTGAAATAGTGTAGAAGCTCTTAGCTATATTGTTGAGATTGATACTCTGTTACCGCTCCACAGCGAGACAGATGTCAGCTCAAAATATTTCCAGAGAGCTGCAGTTTTTGACAAATCCACCCACAGTGTTATTAGCTAAGGGTGACTGATCTGAGTGGGCAGACTGGACTTGATGCTGGTCACTAAAGCTGAAGCTTGTCCACATCTCCACCCACACATTGACCCCCAGATATTTCAGTGTGACCGTGGGTAAATACCAGCAAGCAAGTCCATGCTCACTGCCAAGTGCACAAATTTCATTACAGAGGTGTAAATGGTAATGAACGAACAGTATTTTTTGTAAATGCATTTCTCATTATATTTTTTACTATCAATGAACAGGAGAAGCAGAAGAGTATTCATTATTTTTTTCAACAAGTTTTATAAAAGCAGCTGCTATAAAAGTCTTGGCTTGCTTACACTTCATCTTCATGTATTACATTTACATGTCTGTGTATTTTATTTTGGTTATGGCAGTGTCTCTTCACCTCTGTGGCCTCTGAGCTGCTTTCCTGGCTTTAGCTCTGCACACTGAGTGACGTTGTGGTTCCAAACAGCCTTCTCCATCCCTTATCATTTTTCAGCTTGACCCCGTCCTGAGTGTGCAGAACCCCCCCAAAGCACAGCTTCTTTCAGCAGGCTTTTTAACGCACAACTTTTCTGTCTTCTTGTTTTGCAGTTCAGTCCTTCACCTTCACCCCTGCAGGTACTGTTCATTTGTCCCGTCTCCTCACCCCTCCTAAACGCAGTCTCATCTAATGCCCACTTTAAGTTTTCATGCTTGGACTGCCGGATATATTTGGTCATGGCTAATGGAAATTGAAACCTGTGAACATAATTTATTTAATAAGTCAAAATTTACAACTCAAAGAAATTTCAGTTTGTTTAGTCATGACCTGAATCCTGAACTGTACGTCCTACCTTGACCTACAGCCATTTGTACATGCTTTATATGTTTGTTTTGTTATGTTTTCTGTAACTATTTGTTTTTTAATGGAGATCCATTCTGTAGTATAGTTTTTGTTTCAGTGCAGGGTAAGACTGTGTAATTTGGTCCTCCTAAAACAATTATTTTCCTTTTTAATCCATTGCAATATACCATGTTCCTTTTGTGTCATTTAGTAAGATCGGTCATGCATTCCTTTTCCTATTTCCCTTCTTTATATCTAATTTCCTTGTGCTGTCTACTTAAAACAAAGTTTTACTTTTTATGAGACATACTGAAGGGTGCAACAGACCCTTTGCTGAATTAAACAATAACTATTACCCTGTATAAATTAAAGTTATTTTGTTATCTTTGGACTGAGTGGATAGAGCAAGTACTAGTTTAAAATATAACATAATCTAAATGGTTTTAAAATAAGAAGGAATTACAGACTGATGCGAGAACCACCTGTTCCACAACAGAATGTCCATGTCTCTTTTCCCTGGATTTACCTTAGAAAGTGGCTTTTATCAAATCCTCAATGAATCTGCGTGTTAGTCCTTCTTTGCCTGAAGCCAAAAATTTCAGTTTGTTCTGGTCTTTACAGCAGCTGTAACAACAGATCAGAAAAGGCATGAATATGATAGTGAAAATTGTCCTGTTTTAAATTAGAAAGGAAGCAGGTTATTTCACAAAAGAGTTTTTACTGGCACATACAATTCACAATTAAATTTAGGACACGTTATATAGTTATACTTTGGTGATAGTTTAAACATGAATCAGGGTGTAACTGAGGAGTTTTACTTTATTGCTTTTCTTTGTATTGACAATTAGCTGATGTATCCAGCATCCTGTCTCAGTCTCTTAAAGCTGTCAGTACAGGAAAAGTAAATTAGAACACTGTTGAGGCAAGCCGCCAGCAAGAATTAGATTTGATGGAAATTTTATATGCTGATTACACTCCTTCAATCCCCACCCCACTGCTGATGCTTATTAACGAGGATTAATCTGTATTCATATTGGAGAAAGTGCTTATCTTGGAGATGGAGGCGAGAAGCACAGCCCAGCCATGTCACTCTGGCTAACATAAAAGTATTCCACTGCAGCCTAGAAATGTGCCTGAGCAAAGATAGAGACTTCAGAGACCTTCCAGCTGCACAGCCTCCCCTCTTCTTGGGTTTTTCTCCTGTCAGTCCTCACTCAGACAACACAGTATCCTCAAATGCAAGTTTGGTGGTTGAAGAACAAAGAGAAATGGCTTGAGTTGAGTCTGTCTGGAGTTCTCAAAGCTACACAGACCTGAAATGATGGATGAACGTAGAATTTTAATTCCACCTGCTTGTAAAACTGTTACATTTTTTTAATAAATAATCACAAAATAGGCAAAAGGCACCAAAAATATTCATTGTGATTAATTTCATATGTGTACAATATAAATCTCATGCAATGCAATGAGACGATATGATACCGATACTTTGATCTGAGTACTTGCTGATACCGGGTACCAATGCTGATACTTCTACCACACAAAAAAAAAAAAATTATTAAATTGGAAGACAGGTTTCATTTTCTTCTCTGCTTGTTACAACAAATGATGGTGAACTTAATAACAATAAAAATGACCACAAAACCAAAATTTCAACATTTTCTGTAAAATTATTGCAGAGTTTAAACATTTTAAATATCAGTTCATGGTATCAGTTAACTGATTGATACTGATATGAGTATATTAGAATGGTATCGGCCCAGATTCCCGATGCCGGTATCGGTACATCCCTACATGTCCTAGTTAGCAGCCTTCTGATCTGTTATAGGGAGTTTCTATGTGAGTATCATCTGTTACTACGTCACCCTCAGAAAAAGCCCATCTCTTGCTTAGACTTGTTGTGGAATGCACTTGAATGAAACCGGATAAAAAAGAGGAAAATGTTTTGCCTTCTCTTCTCTTTAATCTCCATCTGTGGAGCAAATAGCCAAATTACTAACAGCTTTTCTTCCTTCTTTTTTAGTAAAGCAGCTCTCTCATCTCCCCTCGTTTTTTCTCTCATTGGTATGAGGTGATTTCCAAAACTCTTGCAGCTTTTTTTTGTGTTTCCTTCCATCCTTTGAAGTTCTTACATGCTTCGAAATCTCCCTGTTGCTTTTTCCATCACAGCAGCGATGAAGATCCCTCACTTTCAGAGCATAGAGGTTTTATAAGCCACTGAGACAGAGTGGCTCTTTTATCTATCTGTTTCTTTCATATAAGAGACCACATGCATGGCTTCTGGGGATTCTTGCTAGCCAGAGAACCAGTAACTGCAGCTGCAGTGAAAACTCAATGTGATTAATGAGCCCTCTGCCTTTTCTAATCATTCTTTAGCTGAAATTTAATCACAAATCTGATAATAACTCAGCAGCAAAATCAGAAAGATGAAATGAGTTTTACTTCTCACCAGGGATGTTGTCCTTGAAGTGCACATGACATCTCTTCCAAAGAAAATCAAGACAGTTTACGATCCTCAATTAAAAACCTGCATAAATAAAAACCATAGAAACAACAATTCTAATGAAAATGAAAAATAATAATTTCTAAAGTTGCTAAATGCAGAGGAATATGAGTGCAAAAAAATTAAAGAATAAGTGTATAGATGCTGAAGCCACACTGGACCTTGAGAAAACAGAAGCCACTGGAGCTAATCTTAATAATCAAAAGAAAATTCAGTTGTATTAGATTGAAATTAATTTTATTTGTTTCTTTTGTTCCTCTTTTCCTCACTTATTCCTTCCTCCCTTCCTTCCTTCCTTCCTTCCTTCCTTCCTTCCTTCCTTCCTTCCTTCCTTCCTTCCTTCCTTCCTTCCTTCCTTCCTTCCTTCCTTCCTTCCTTCCTTCCTTCCTTCCTGTATTTAGTGACATTCCAGAGAGTCGACGGTGGCCTGATGAGCAACGGAAGGTGAGCGTCTCCTCCTGAACAGACTCAACTAACTCTCCTCAGTTCCTTCAACAAAATAAAAGCTTCTGATTGTTGTCATTTAAATTTCTGCTCTGATGTTTTATACAATCTTTCCTCATGCATGAATCCACAACAAGCGTATTTTTTATTCTAACTCTCATAGATGACTGATGAGTTGATAGATTACCAATATGTGTTGTGTGCCTACAATGCAAGCCAGCGTGGAAATATATATTTCTAACACATCTCCATTTATGCATCAATAGATGAACTCATAAATCTCCTCAACAGAATTAACAGAAACAATTTAAGCAGAGAGTGCTTTTATTTTGTCATTTATCTTCCGCTGCTAGCCACAGGCAACCCCGAAGCCCTCTGGAGTGATAAATTTGCCTGTCACCTTGCGTGGGCGGCTGGAATCTGAGCACATGTAATAATGTAAAAATAATTACCCAAGGGAGAGGTGTGTGAATGTGTGTGTGCGTGTGTGCACCCCACTCGCACCCAACATACAGCCTGCTTCATTTCAGTACATGTACAAAGTAGTCGGGCAACAGTGAAGAGGGCAAATCTCAATGGCACCAGTTACTGAGCCTTTGTGGGTATTCAACAGATTCCCTTGAGAATCCTTGGATTCTGTCTATCTATTGCTTATCACATCTGACGAGGTAAATCTGCGGATCTCAAACACTCAGTGAGAGATTGCAAGTAAATCTGACCCCGTTTGTCTTTGGGCTATTGGGAATATTCCCGTTATGCGGTTTGGTATCGGTGCGTTCAAATCTATCTGTTATGTGTAATTCTTCATTTTTTTCTGTATACATAACTGGATGCAACAATGCACATTTCTTGCTGTGGTGTTTTATGAGCTGCCAGCAATCTCTTAATGAATTAGCCACACCATTTGCCATGCCGTTTCTCATCTAGTTTCTGCTGTTGTGTTTTTCTTTCAATTTTCCACATAAGTGGTTTTGATTCTCTCTCCAGCGACTGAGATTTGAAATATCTGTATATTTTTGGTTGCTCCATATTTGTCAGATTTTATTTTTTTTGTTCAGCAATAGTGACTCCAACAGTTTTCACAACATTGGACTATTATTCAGCTTGGGTGAAAACAAGCCTCCGATCTGTTATTCACTCTGGTGCCATTGTGTCCCAGATGTTGCATCTTTCCCATCTGTCCTGAGAATGAAAACGTGATGCAGAGTATCCCAGAAAAAAATTATAATATGTTGCATGGAATGTTTATTGCATTAATTAGACAGTAGCAAATGAAGTCACATCTGTTTCCATTTTCTCATTGGCTGCTGCCAAATTGCTCTGACTGAACAATTATACTTAATCGATCACAAAATAAATGATTCATGGAAGATGAATAGTCTGCAGATTGTAGACTTGGACGATTTGACTTTGGCTGCTCAATTGAAATTGATAAAAAGCTGATAAGGGTTCATTCCTTATCCCCCTGCCAATAAGGAGATAGTAATTAGTAGGTAGTAATAACTTCCTATCTCAGCACTGATCAATGTTTTCAGCAAAGCAGTTTCACTCCTATTGGCAGAGAGAATAGCCTGAGCTTCAGATAGAACAGGTTTTATTAAAATTGCTACAGAGATTCTTTTCTGTCCAAAGATCTGAATTCTGTCTGACAGCGTGTTCTCGGAGAGTTAATTTATGAAGTAATCTGTATTTTCCATTACTTTAAGTGTTAACTAATGCCTTTACTTTTAAAGCAAGTTCTATTCACTAGTCTGTTGAACCATAAACATCAGATTTATGAGGTTGGTTTGGAATTAATCTTTCTCACTTGACTTATTTATAGCAAGCTTGGTGTCGGGCATCTTGGGCAGTTTTTATGGGTTTCTTCTTGCTTATCACAAGTAACTAAAATATCTAATAGGAAGAGTGAAACGCTTCAGATCAGATTTTATCTCCCAAGGTTGCCATACATCTTTCAATGGACAGGAATTTAAAGTGTCAACTTTTCATCAAAAGTATGGCCCACGGTCTGTCCCACATCCCCTCCCCTTTACTCCACATCAACATATCCAGCCTCATAAGAAATATCAAGGGAGGAAATCTGTCTTATTTTAATTATCACTAGCAGAAAATTTTCTGTGATAAATTCAAGGACAATGCAGGCATTTCCACTGTCAGCCATCTGACTTTCAAATTATAATTATGGGTGGGTTGGGATGTTGACTAGCTCTAACTTTGCACAAATGACTGTTGATAAATTCTTAATTTTTTTCTATTTATTTGATACTTTTTAGCAAGGTACATTGTTTGCAAAGTCATGCTGGACCAAATAAGTTAAAAGAATGTTTTGTTTTTTTAGCGTTACAGTTTTTCACATAACATAAGTTTACAAGAAGCAAGATGTGTTGGGAAAAAGAAGAGGGGGGTTAAAGGGGTGAAGTTGTTCAGAGGAAAAATAAAGCAAAATAGGGTCAGGAAAATATGGTATGGTAAGAAAGAATGATGGCAGTGGTGTAACATGTCAGCTAGAAACAGAGGTATAGAAGAACAGGGAGAGATGTATTGCCCTATAAAAGTGCATGTGTCTGATGCACAACCATCAATTTGAATGACTTGTCTCCCCCGAGGGCCTGCTTTGGCATTCAGGAACCACAGCGAGGGCTCTTAGCTCACCAGGACTGCAGTTCATTTGGACTCCTCCCTTCATGGAACAGCTTTTCTCATTAGAACCAGTAGCTGAGGCAGTGAGTGACTGCAACACAACCATTACCTGCCCTTGTCCTCAGGGCTTGACTCTCTCCTAGTCCCTCAGAGCCAACACATCACCATGCTAGAGCTCAGACAATAAGCCTCATCATACATCCCGGCTGGAAACAACTGTATTGCTAAGCTTCTCAGAATACATGTTTCAGTAAAATGTGGTATGGGCTCAAATAGCCTTGGTCTACTGAGACAAACAAGTATTAGTGCCTAATTATGTTTAGATTTTAGTACATTTTACTGGAAAATGCTGAATTTATGAACGGACACATAAACAAAAGTGTTTAAATGCATGCTCATTTAACCCCATCTGTGTTACCAGTGGTAACAAGCCTCAGACATTATTGTACAGAAATGTGTCCCTAATGGCCTCCCAGCAGTCACCCATGACAGGTTCAAATCTTGATGGCTGCCTTTATGGTTCTCACCCCCTCATGAAGGACACAACACCTGTTAAATGGAACTGCCCACTCCCATGTGCAGGCATCCTTCAACCCTCACAGTGGGACATGGCCTGAGGTTTGGGTCCTTATCAGATAAAGATTTAAACTCTCTGGACATCACCACAAGGGGTTAATGGGAAAACACAGCACAATGTAAAAGATATTAATGAATAAGAAATTCCATACATGGGGCTGCCAGCATGTGCTCCTGTACATGTGTGTAGAAGGCAGAAGCATGCATCAGTGTCTCCACAGTGTGCTTTTGCATAAATAAGTGAATGAGTATGACAAAGGCACAGCAGGAGAAAGAGAGAAATAAAGGGCTGCTTCTGCCTGAAGGAATTTAAACTTTGTGAAAAAGAAAATGCATCTGTGCACTATTTCCCAGTTCTTTGGAAGTGTTTAATTTGTTTCAGAAGCTTATGGCAAGCTTATCTCTTACAGACACACAGTATTGTGCACAAAGTAGCATTTGAACAGTCTTTGATTACAGCCATGTGCTTCCTTCCTGTTACTGAAAATTGAGTAAATATACAGAATTAAACGATATCTAAATGGAATCATTGTTCATAACAAAAAAGAGAGAAATTGTATGTGGTTACGTAGTTTTATAGTTCATTTCTTTTTAAAATAAGACTTTGTTTGTGTTCAGCCGACCAGGCCTGCTCAATGCCAGTGACCCCGGCTACCCCTGGTTGGCAGACTCTTGGCCAGCCACCAGCCTGCCTGTCAACAGCAACTCTGGGGGACCGAATGACCTGAGCAATTTTGGTCGAGGAGGTAAGTGTCCTAATGCCAAGTTCTTTTGGAGAGAGACCGTGAAAGATGGGCACTGATGTCCCTGCAATTCTTTATGTTCAACCAAAGCCTCTAGGAGTTTTTGTTGGTTTTGTTTTGTGTAAACATGTGCATATAAAAAATCCCCATACACCCTTATCCATATGTGTGTAGACATGTTTATATATTGCATCAGAAGGCAGCATGAACATTAACAGGAGGACTCTGCTGTCACCAGGTTGAATGATGGCAAATAGTCCAGCTTGGTGTCATTGCCTATACTTCAGAGCATGAGAATGTGATGGGAGAGACAGGCATCGGAGAAGGGGGTAGATGGGTGTTTGAAAGGATGGTCTTGAGCAGCCAGTCGTGAAGGACAGACGCAGCTTGACTGGCGCAGATGTGGACACTTCCACCATGGCTCTACATCATCTCCCCTTCAGTGGGCATGCAAACCAACTATGAGGAGAGCCTGGTTGCTCTTTTCCTTTCCTTCCCTCTGTTAGCACACATACAACCACACACACATGGAAAAAAGCAGCATCCGTCACATCTAGAAACAGAGGGTAGAGAGACATCTAGATGATATAGAAGAAGAGAGAACCTGGCTTTAGGCTGGAAGAAATAAATGCCTGTTTCATTTATTTTTTGCTCTTCTTTATTGTGCCTTCATGTTACAGACACTTGAATTCCATGTCATGCAGAACTGGATATAGACCTCTGTTAACCCTTCCTCCAAAAGATGGGGACACTGTTAAAAACAAAAAATTAAACAATACTTTAAAAATAATTGAAGAAGAAAATAGAAAACATACAAACTATCAAACAAGAAATGTATTTGACTTGGTTAAAATTATTTTAAATTTGATGTCAGAAATATATTTCAATAAACAATGTACAAACGGATTATGTAAACACAAAGAGAAACAACTCTTAAGTAAACTGGTAACAACAGGTCACAGAGAGTTGGTGTCAATCTCCTGCAGTCATTGGTTGAGAGGCGGGGGACACCCGGAACAGGTTGCCAGTCCATCACAGGTCTACATAGAGACAGACAACCATTCACATACACTCACTCACACCGAGGGTCAATTTAGAGTTGCCAATTAACCTCAAGCGTATTTTTAGTCTGTGGGAGGAAGCTGGAGTCCCTGGAGAAAACCCACGCATGCATGGGGAGAACATGCAAACTCCATGCAGAAAGGTCCCAGCCCAATTTCAAACCCAGGACATTGTCACTGCAAGGCAACAGTGTTACACTGCACCACAATCAGCCCTTTTCTGGACTGCAAACAAGCCAATTATATCAAAAAGAAATATATGATGTCCAACAAAAATGTTATTGTGTTTTGTATCAAATACTGTTTTTCTCATGTTTACCTTGTTCTGTGAAACAGATTCTACATTAATGTTAAAAACTGTATTGAACAGATCATTTTACAGACTGTAATGCAAAACAGGTCTTCTCGTCCTTGGCTGTTTAAAGTCTTTACTAGCATCACACTAACAGATGAGGTAATCATGAAGTAACTTTTCCATAAATTCCATCCCCTCCCTGTTTCCCAGATCTTCCCACAGGACAGGGGGACAAGACGGGTACGATGCTCTCTGATGGAGCCATCTACAGCAGTATAGACTTTACCACCAAAGCCAACTATAACAGTCCTGGTCAAACATCCCAAGCAACTCCATATGCTACTACTCAGATTCTCCACTCCAGCAGTATCCATGAGCTGGCTGTGGACCTGCCCGAGGCCCAGTGGAAGGCCTCTCTGCAGGCCAAGCAGGAAATGGCTAACCTGGGTTACTCCCTGCCCGACAAAAACTCCTGCAACAACAGTAAGTCACACAGAGGAAGTGTGTCAGCCCCAGTTAGTGGAAGTGCTGTTGTCCTTGTACATAAAAAGGTCTAACAACTATGTTATAGATTTTAATACAGTTAACTTGAGCCATTTTAATGCAGCTACCTCTAACCCCAAAATATGTATGTTTTTGTTTTACTGTTGTAACACAACAGTCTTTTAGTGTTTATATGTTTCCCTATAAAGTATTAGAAGCCTTTCTAACCTCAGGGTGATGGACATGGTTTTCCTAAGCTTTTTTTTTTTTTTTTTACTTATATATTTTATATATTTATTTATTTAACAAGAAGTCTTAATTTTAGTTTCACTTGTAGGTTGAATAAACTTCGGTTCTGGTGGAACAAATACAGTATGTCATTGATGGATTTGTTGGATTTGTTGGTTAATTTAGTTACTACTTTTTGAGTAATTGTAGGTAAATTTGACCCTTGCTATATTTAAAGAATAAGCATATATTTGAGGTAGGATATTTTAAAATCAACCATGTTTAAACTATGATACGTGAACATATGGATAATTATGAATATATCTTTATGAACACAAACAAATACATAAGAAAAATCTGACTTATGGACACATTCCAGAATAGAGAGAAAATGTCAGAGAGAACATTAGAACTGAGTTTTTCACTGCTTAGTACTGTCTGTTGCTCACACGTCAAGAGTCAATAAAAATGTGAAGTAAGAGTGTTTTGTCGTGTGCGTATCCTGATTTTTATCCTGCTTGCTCAGTGCTCTAACTGCATGTCTGCATGAGCTTGTGCTTACTGCCAATCACCTGATGCCACTGTGATTTTTGCCCTTTAACCCCCACTGTAGCCCTCCTTTTTATTCCTGACTACCGATTGGCCGAAGGATTGTCTAATAGAATCCCACACAACCAATCACAAGATTTCAGCACCACCAGCTCTCACAACAGCTCTGAGCGAAGCGGCAGTCTCTCAGGTTGGTTTACGCAGCAGAGAATAAAGCAGTCTGGGACACTCTTCTCCCCAATCCAGCTTTATGATTGACTGATGTCTTAATTGCTTTATTGATCTATAATTTGCATGTGCAATCCTGACATCTAAGACATGTTCATAAACACATTCCCTCTCACTCACTGAAGATGCTTTGTTCCCTCAGCTGCTCCCTTGCTTCCAGTTGATTGTCCTATATGTGCTCACCATATTTAACTTTTATTTTCTTGTTATGAGTGGTTCTTTGTGTTTGTTTTTAGTATATGTTGCTGTGTCGTGATATACTATGATAGCAGTTAGCAACCTGTCGGAGCACTGAAAAATACTCTAGAAATTTCCTGCTAGAATATGGCCGGAAGTGATAGGACTGAGTTTTTGCTACCACTGCAGATCCTTGTGATGGCTTTGTCTCTCACTGTGTGAGTGAGCAGACAGGAGTAGGGGCAGATGGAGTCTTTCAGACAGAGTGGACTATATCCACAGACACCATTAGGAATGCTTGGCTGGATAAAGTGGCAAAAATACCTCCCTTTTCCCTCATCCCCCTAATGGTGGATGACTACACTAAAACCCATGTTCAGAGAATTACAATGTCATTTATAGGACACCAAGGCAGTCCTCTGCCTGCCTCCCTTCCAGTTTTCTCTTTTATCTAGTTACAAGCCACTGCCTTAACTGGTCTCTAATTCAATGCTCTGCCACACAGTGGACTGGAGAGAAGGAAGTGAAGTGGTCCTGCCTTACAGGCAGATTCCTCATGAAGACATGCAGGTTACAGAGGGCACCATTTGGGCATAGGATGGGCCCAGGACTGGTTTTAATTATATGACATGAAAAAAATTGAGATATAAAGGGTGTCGGTATATGTTCTGGGGGGGGATCTGTTAATTTGCTGAAATATGCTTATTAATTAATACAAACATGTTATCTCATGAAACCAGTCCTTGTTCATTTTAATACTTTTTGCATTCATTAAATAAACAGTGTACAATGTATTATTAGAGTTGCCATGTAGGATTTACAGAGAGACTTTTTTTATCTTCTAGTTAAATTTTTTATTTAAGTTGACGACTCAGCGTTAGCATTGACAAACAGATCCAGATCATCTTTGTATTCTTTACTCAAAATGCTTTACTAACAATTTGTCTCTTGCAAGTCATGAAAAAATATTTATTATCACAACAAATGTATAGAACAATGTTTTATCAATGCTCCTTGGATAATTGGTTTTGGGGTTTATGACAAAAAAGCTTAGCTTGAGAATGTAAAGACTAATTTTCAAACTAGAAAACTTTTTTTTTTTTTTTTTTCTGTACTCAAACATGTTGTTGATGCTGTTTAAGCACATTCATTAACTCTATATATACTGTACAGTGTGATGTAAGTTGCAGTAGTGATGAGAATTTGAATTAGCACGAGCTAAGCTTTGATATGGAGTTCTACCAAAGTAAAGTCAGCATTTGAAGGAGTGGGGGAGTGTAAGTTATAGCACTTTGCTCATCCTCTAAGGAGATGGAGGGAATAATGAATGCCAGGTCTGAAGGAGGAGAGGAGGATGAAAAGGAACAGAAATAGAGGAGCTTTCATGACAGCATGGATCTCCACCAGGGACATGAAGCTGCTCATTAAAACATCTCTTAGTGTAGGGGAGAAGAGGTATCTGGTGTTTTCTGTAGCGGTTAGAGACCTTGAAGACTTCCTGCTCCTCTATACACTCACCCAGCCTGTCTCTGAATTTGGTCATGTGAACACCACAGTGTTATGTGACCTTGTGCTTCTGCACTCCTGCTGGATCCTATCTCATTATACATGGTCATTTTTTCAGTAAATACATAGATATATGACTTATTTCCAACTCATAAATTAAACCTGACTGTGTTGTCTTTAATGATACTCTTCTTTGTGGCTTTTCCCTTCTGCACATAAGTGCACAATGAAAACAAAGCAAGTTAAAGCATATGCAGCTCTACAGTTATAGACTGGGAGCATCTGAACCTTGGGTATAAATACCCAAATGCTGAGTCTATGTTTAGCATCAGTTCTTCTTTGAAGATAGACCCAGTTTTTAAAAAGGACATGAGCATGATGTTTAATACTTGTATAGCTTCTAGCCACAGCTTGTCTACGTATATTTCATATTTGCGTTCAGCTGTTTTCATCCTATTGCCAGACAATCCTTTCGCAGAAATGGCTCATTTACAATATTGATGGCTGGTCTTGTGTAGAGGGACTAGGATGATTGAACAATCACGTCAGCTCACCATTTACCAGTAAAAGTCAAGCATCGCCCAGAGGCGCGATTAGAAAACCCAATTACTTTCAAACTATACTTACATTTTGGTGCTTCCTGCCTTGGGCTTACAGTTGTTTCTTTTATTACTTCCTTTCTTTATTAATCTTATTCTGACACCATAAGGAAATAAGGGAAGTTCTAACAGAAGCAAACAGATTCTTTAGGGATGCCAACCTGACTGTATGCTGCTTCTTACTTCTTTCATGAAAATGAATATACAGTACATGTAGCTCAATGCATTTGAAATTGTCCTTTGATGACAGTGAGGCACTTTTTCCTGGTTGGGAAATGTTCTTTTATCAGATCACTTTTAACTTTTTAATGCTACATTCCGTAAGTTGCAGTAGAAGTGCATTTTCCATGGCACTGTGAGGCCTTTGGCAGGGAAAACCAGCTCAGCACTTGACAGATACAAATATGCTCAGCAGAGATTCCCAAAGATGGTTTAGTGTAGCCGGTGGCACCAGCCTGAAGGATTTTCTGAAGGCAATTCATCCCTCCAAGAATTTATACACTGTGTGCAAATGTACAATAAGTTTCCATAATTCCTCCCTTGAGTAAATTTTTAACAAGTTTTAGAGCAAAGTAATAATGTTTATTTTTAATTCCTGAATTACGTGCATTGTCACACAGAGTTACAAAACATGGACAATGTGTCTGATATGTAACAAATCTTAAACAGAAATGCATTAATTGAACAAAAAGATAAAAGCAGAGGAAAACTTCCATATGTGTTATAAATCTGCCATGTTTTCTGTCCCAAATAGCAGATTGTGAACTTTGAACTGCCTGACTGAAGCAAAGGTCTACTAATAGGGTAATATAAAACAAAATGGAAACAAAAATTATAGAAAATGCTTTGAAGTTATCACTTTATTTAGTCCTTTGCAAAAGGTGAGTTTTACCTAAAAACATGTTGACAGTGTCTATATTTTGGTCCCAGATTTGTAAAAAAATAAAATAAAAAAAGGAAAAATATTACAATTCATTTTAAAGATGAAAGAAAGCTATTTATTTATTTTTTCTGTGTACACTGGTACAAAAAAAAAAGAAAAGAATATTGAAACGTTTTAATGAGGTATTGCATAACTTTTATAAAAATCAATGTGACGTTATTGTAACACATGAAGCCATAGCACCTTTGTTCTGTTGTTTTTGTTGCCATTTATTAATGAAATCAGTAAGTGTTTACAGTTTACTGTTGTTGTGTAATATTGTGTACATGTGTAATATTGCAATGATCTACTTTGATCACCAACAAGGAATAAGAATTAGAACAAATACCTAAAATATTAGAACTCAAGACTTGGAATTACAATATGATTAGATGCTAATGAGATATACACGTATATGTCTGCTTGATACTTTTTCTTTGTACTTTATTTAGTTTTTAGTGTATGTACCTCAACCTGAAACCAGATTTGAGATTGAAGTCAAATGTCTTTTAAACAAAACAAATGTGTTTCTACTGCAGTGACCAAATCATATAAAACTTAGTATTGACCAGGCTGGCAGATTTATAAAGATGGATGTGACAGAGAAGAATTTGGTGTTGGAGGGTTATGAGTGGAAATAGATGGGGTTAGCGGCTCTCCAGTGTAATAAAAGAAATGAAAGTAGTAATAGACTCTCAGTGAATTCCATTAGGGACATACTGACACTACACAAGCCATTCATTATAATGATGCTGTGAAGTGAGATATTTCATTGTGGAACCCAAAGCCTGGTGTTAAAGGGGACACTGAGGGATGGGTGGAGCTCAAAGGTCTGCCTCAGTCACATTAACTGCTGTTCTCCTCTGTTTCTATGGAGATTTGAGGCTTTTCAGCCAATCAATCAATAGAAGCATGCTTTTCATCAGGAAACCTTGAAATTTTCTATGCAAGCAGGGACAGGCAAGAGCCCATTGAAATCTTGTGTTTGAAATTGTGTATGACTTTCCAGTGGTATGCTGAAAGTGAGTGCAAATGGATTTGTAATCTAAGCGGCATGTTTGCACCAAATCGAGTTTCTTTAGAATGCACATTTGTCACATGGCAAATGCAGCTGCTGTTATTTGCAATGCTATCCCACTTGTGTATTAGATTTTAATTGATTATCTGATAAAATCTCATTTTTAGTGACTGTATCTTTTAAATGAACAATCTCCCTTTGTAGGTGGAAAAGGAGGAAAGAAGAAGAAAACTAAGGCTGGTTCTAAACCTGCTAAAGCTAATGGGTCCAACTGGGCTAACATTCCCCTGCCCCCTCCCCCTGTTCACCCTCTGCCTGGCACTGAGATGGACCTGTATTCCAATGAGCACCACGAAGGAGGAGGGTAATGATACCAACAAACTCAAACACATTTCTTTCAAAATGAAAGTAATTTAGATGTTGCACAAGTTTCCATTGAATAGCTGTGAAAGATAATATGAAACTAAAGATGCAAAAATGCCATTTAACATAATGTAGTAGAATTTTGGTTTCTGGATTTCCCCACCCTACCGCTTTACTTTCTATAGAAAGAAAAAATACTTTGTTGATTAATCCAATGCTGTTTATATGGCTCGGTTCAGTCCACAAAGATCATCAACGCTTGCACAGCTTTTATTTCTACTTAGTTAATAAGTAGTTTGCTTGTCTGTTCCCATTTTTCCTGCTGTTGCATATCTGCAGAACAATGAGGGATCAGTGTGTAAGGTTTCCACAGGCAGCCAGCAGCACACCTCATTAAGGTTCTCAAATGGAAAGTCATATGTATAGGTGCAGATCAAAATCTCTGCATGCCCTATTTTTGTCTTTTTATTATTTATTTTGGGTGTGTGTTTCTCTACCTTTGTTTTAATGGTCTTATAGCTTCTGTGTGTTAAAATACAGATAGTTTCATTAAATCTCTGTGTCGAATTCTTCAGTGAAAACAATCTTGATAGTGTTCAGTCATAAAGACTGACTATCTAAGGAAAGATGGACTAATGTTTCCACCTGAATCTCTTTGGTCCTTCAATTAATGTAGCAAATCTAATAGAAGCTCAAACAATTTAGGTATATACCAACAGAAGCTCATCTAAGTGATTCTGAGTGTCCGTCTATTTGGTGCGGAAGGTGTTATGTCCTCTCACCCCCATTTCCAGTCTGAGAGAGTCATGTGCTTTAATAGGCTATCTGGCAAATGAAGAGTCCCTTGCACTGTAAATCTCAGGCTGCTCTTAATGGCAGCAGATTAAAACAGTTATGTCCTATGGAGTGTGCGCCGACAAATTTCTTTAATGAACATTTTCTTTATGGGTAGTATTATTTCAGCATGTATAAGCACAGCTATGAGGAAGTGAGGCCTGACAGGACCATCATAAAACAAATCTTTACAGAAGTTGGACAAGGTCACGAAGCTGTATGCTAGTGCAGAGAGTGTTCTCCTTCTATAGCAACAGTTTTGTATTGATTGATTTAGAAAATAAAATCTAATGGAAAATACTCACATGAAATCAGCAATGACCTTTAAATGAAATGTCTGTACAGTAAAGTTACACTCTTTTACCTCAGATATGAGAGTGACACTTGGGGCCCACCCATGCCCGTGCAGACATATCTTCACCAGGGCATGGAAGATGAGCTGGAGGAAGAGGAGGAAAGGGTTCCCACCCCACCCATCCGAGGAGTTGCCTCCTCCCCGGCTGCTGTGTCCTTTGGACAGCAGTCCACAGCCACCCTGACCCCCTCGCCTCGAGACGAGATGCAGCCAATGCTCCAGGCTCATTTGGATGAGCTGACTAGAGCATACCAACTGGACATGGCTAAACAAACATGGTAAATGTGCATATAGTCTATCTGCTGTACTGTGAAAAAGTGTTTTCCCTTTAACAGATTTCTTCTTCTTCAAAATTTTCCGATCAATAAACACATTTTAATGTTAGAAAAAAGATAACATGAGTAAATTTCAAGTAATTTAATTTATAATCATCATCATCACTCTGTCTCTACATGATGCGTGCATCAATTTGGACCTGGGGTTGGACCATTCTTTGCTTGTGACTTCTTACGATGTCCCGTTATGTAAATAACGTTATGTAAAGCTCTTCTTTTCTATCAGGAGCCATTTAAATGGTTAATGGGCTAAAGTGATTTTAAGTAAACGTGATAAAATCTAAGCAGAGCTGATTTTTCTGTGTATTTTCAGACAGTCCTACTTTGTAAATGTACATACTGGGAAACACACCTTCACAAAAGTCCCACTTTTGTCTCATTAGTCCACAAAATATTGTCCATATAGTCGTCAAGATTTTGGGGGGCATCTTGGCCTTTGTGTTCTTTTTGTTGAGCAGTGCTCTCTCATGATATTATTGCCATTTTTGCTCATCGCTTTTATATTGTTGAATCAGGAAAACTGACCTTAACTGGAGTAAGTGCCTGCTGTGCTTTAGATGGTGTTCTGGGGTTTTCGTGACCTTCTGGATGAGTTGCTGATGCTCCTTTGGGAAAGTTCAACAAGACTTTTTTTTTTTAGATAATGGGTCTTACTGTGCTTTTCTAGAGTCTAGAAATATTTAAAAATTGCACTTTAACCCTTTCGAAGCCTGATCAAGAGATGTCAGTATTTTTTTTTATCCCATGTTCTTGAATAGGGTAGAATTTTTATTATTATATTTTACATTAAGCCAGGTTGGTTTGGATAGCTTTATTTTCCCCTAAATAAATGTCAATCATAATTTATAAATGTAATTTTATACAGTATTATTATTTTCTGACCATATACATTGTTTGGTGGCATGAAATGTTTATGTGTGGCAGAAAAGCAAGACCAAAAGAATATGGGGCAAATATATTTATCTTATTTTTTATATGTATTTTTTTTTTCACAGCAATATATCTAAAAATATTGTCATGCTTAAGATAGCTGGTTCATTTTAAAATTCATACAGTATATGCTCTTCCTATTTATTGTGACCAGGATTTATTTTGAACTTGCAGTATTCCTTGTGTCAACTGTGTGTGCAGTGGAGATAAACCCATTAATCATTCCATTTTAATGGGCCTGTGCTACCACTTAAGCGACTACTGTATTTTGCTCACTCTAACAGACACAATTTCATACCCACGGTTGTTTACTCCTCGTACACACTTACATTCTCCATTCCATTTTTGTTGTGCTCATGCAAGTCAGATGAAGGCCATGCTTCATTCTGTCAACAACAGACTGGTATTCATCCATTGCAGTGAAGTGGGTTGTTGGGGTGGGGGGGATTTGTCAGGAAGGAGATGTCATGTTACCCAGTAATGACTATGTTGCTTAGAGAGCATCTCTGACAACACCAGAGGGCCAGTAATTACAACCAATTCCCAATGAAAACTGCGTCAAAGACTTTGCACTCCTGTTACAAATACTGCCTTCACCAAAGCAGTCTTCTACTGAGGTGACAGCCATGTGTCGACAGGCCTTGAGAGTCTGCCTTTTTAACTTCCTCAATTAGCAGGTTGATGTGTTTGCATGTTCTTTAGATTTGTCAAAAACTATTCAGCCATTAGTATGACACATTTCTCAATAATTAGCTCCGAATTTTCGATATGCATCCTTGTTTTGTTTTCTTTTTTCTCCATTCTGTTTCACACAAGCTTCAGAAAGGTCAGTTTACTGTCCTCTCACCTCACTTCCACATGTCTTTGCTAGGCACATCCAGGGAGGCTCCCTTCCTCCTCAGGCTCCAGCTCCTCCAGTGGGCTATGTGTCAAGCACAATGGTTTCAGATCTGGAGACTGACCTGCCTGACGATGAGGATGAAGAGGAGGATGAGGAGGATGAGGGCTACGGAGCCAGACATCCCCGTGGTATTGAGCACACACCAGGGTCGAGCATGGACAACTTGGACAGCTCTTTAACAGGTGAGGCTCTTGCTACATACTTCTCTGCTGACTGTATAGTAATTTCTTGCTATTTATCAATAAATATAAATATTTTTAGCAACATATACAAGTTCTTGTGTTGTTACAGCTTGTTTTACAGTAAATTGAAGGTTGTTATACATGTTACTGTGTGATTTTGTATTTAATTTGAATCTGCTTACTAAGTGTAGCTCAATTTTTAAGCACTTTTTTGCAGACTGTTGAAAATTATAATTATCATATCTGAAAAAGAGATAAGAAAGTCCATGAATTTTAAACAGGATAGTGAGAGGGATCTGAGAAGGATGAAGAGGAGGCAGTGGCTATAGGCGAGCGGTAGAGAATGACTGCGATTTAACTGGCACACAACTCTAGACTCAGCGCCACCTATATCTTTCCAATGAGATTTGAAATAAATTTCACGTGCAGCATATTCCATTCCAGACTAGAGGCACCATTTCAATTTTTACAACTCACTGAAAACTTTTATGGCCGTCTGCTGGCAAGGGACACATGAAGGGCACGACACTACAGCAGCAGAACTGGGTTCTGGACTCCCGCTTATTTACGCATGCCATCAATCAACAATCTAGAAGATAAAACTCAAGAGTGGTGCTGAAAAATTTATGACAACTGGTTGGACATATTTGGGAGAAAAAGCTGGAGTAGTGTTTCTGTCTGAGACTGCATAGCACTAGGATTATCTTACAAGATCTGTGAATAAATAGAGTTAAATCCATATCAATACATTTCTATGGGTAGTAAAGAAAAAGGAAGTGCTAATCCAAGTAAGAAAGTCTGAGAACAACATGACTGACAGTGCTGCTGGTGGGTCTACCCTCTGAGTAGTGACCCTTAAGTGTGGGTTTTTGTAGAATGATGGAACAGTGGTGTTGGTGGGACTGACTTATGCTACTGCTGATGTATTTAGAGGAATTTAAAGCAGCTCTTATCTACAGCATCTCTCCTCTTCTGTTTTGCTATGAAGACGGCGGTATTTCTTTTTATCTCCCTGTAAGACTACTTTTCATCTCATCGTTTGACAGCACAAATGCAGTCCCAGCTTCAGGGTTAGCAGGAGGAAGAGCGGAAAGAAGCTGAGATTTATTGTGGCCACCATTTCGAGGCTATAGAAATCTGGGGGGTGGGAGGGAGAGTCCTGTCAAATGCAACTTGATAGATTTGTCATTGTTTTAATATTATGGAAATAGTTCTTTTTTTGTTGTGTTTTTTTTTTTAATATTCCACTAAAGGCCAGTAAATCAAGTATCCTCACTGATGCTACAGGAAATATTTGCTTTCTCTTCAGTTGCCTTTTTTTTCTACAGGCAGATTGTCTGCACAGACTTTTCTGTTTAATCTAAGCTCATTTTCAGCTGATTAATGTAAGTCCACAGGTTGTGGTGGGTATTGCAGAAACATTTCTTTCTTAATCCAGAGAGATAAAGGTATTACTTGGTATTACTTGGTTTTGTATAGGTCATGTAATGTAGAGTTGTTAAAGTGGTGAGGCTGTTGTGGGCGATTACTCTCCCATAAAGCCAAGCCAGGTTTACGAGAAGCAGAGTCACATCTCGTGACTGCAGGTAGAGACAGGTACTCATCAGAGGAGAATCATTTTCTCATTTAACGACATGCAGATTGCAGTTTCCGTCTGTGTAAATCAGTTTTAGTGGCAGTCGACCCAGCCTGGCTTTTACTGCCCCCCAATGATCTAATGTTTACTGGCCATTCTCTATCACTTCATGGATTCCAAGTTTTCAGTTAAACATTTTTAGAGAACAAAGTGTGACCCATCGTTTTAATTAAAAATATGATCAAATGAAACACACATTGTAGAAAACTTTGATAATATTTCAATGGAAAGAAAAAAATATAATAATTGAAAATCCTATTAGATCTCAGCTTGATTGGATGGATGTTTGGGAGAATAGAAGTGCTCCAGAGGTTCTTCTGTAGAAAGTGGTGGTTAGTACAGCTGAAAAGTCATTCTGTGATGTGATTTGCTGAGGCAGTGTTCCTTTGCTGAGCCGGAGGACTTGGAAGCTTCACTGCTTTGGCTGGCACTGCCAATACTTCATTATCTTCTCTATTCTTTGTGGGAGGATTGGACCCACAGGAATTTCAGCCTGTCTTTCTTAGAGAAAAATCCTAAAAAAAGAAATTCAAAGAAAATAGAGTGAAAAGATGGAGGGCTCGAAGTAGTTAATACTGCAAATTTCTGTTAGAGCTGTAAAAATGGGTCATGTCAGTGGATGCACAACCTTTTGCAACCCTCTACAGAAGTCTCCATTAATCTGAAAGAATCTTTTTTTCAGAAGAAGTGGAAAGCTGTTGTAACTTCAGCTGTTGAAGGTGCAATTCCCTCAAGCCTCTTCCAGTGAGTTACTAACAATCTCTTTTAGATGCGGAGACGGTTTGGAAAACTTTGAGGGGGATTTCCCTTGTGTCTGGATACAGAAACCACAGTCATAATTTTCCGTCCAATTTCAAAAGTGTTACATATTATTGCAAAGAGAAGTACAATATGAGAAAGCAAAAAGTGTTGGCTTTTGGTCAGATGTTGCTTCCATATTGCCCAGAACTGTTTCACCTTTTATATAACACTGACCTTTTAATAAATCATCCAGGTTACTTCTGTCCCTCTTTTTTTTTCTCAACCACCTTTTACCCCAAACCTCCCAGTTTCTCTGATACCCCAGTCTGTTCCATCACATCCGCCGGTGTGAGGGAGAGATAGAGTGTGTGAGCTGAGCACTTGGGTTCATGCCACTTAAGCCAAGTCTGCCAAACCAGTCCCTCTGAAATCTGTCACATTAGCCGACTGTTCTCGGTGTTTTTGCTTGCCAAAGCGGCATATTTTTATTGGCAGTCTGATACTTTTATATTTAAAGTGCTGGCCCAGCTTTTTATGTGTAGGAAAAATCAAAGCACAAAAAAAATACAGTAGCATAGGCCAAGAGTCATAAGTCTGACAGAATATATGTATCATCTGTATGTGCGTTTTCAACTCTGTCAGATGCTCAGTCATGTTCTTGTAGGGGTAAAAGCAAACAAGCTTAATTAAATCTCTTTTAATCACATGACCCAAAACTAAGTGATTTACGGGATGTTTATGTAACCATCACATTATTTTAAGGAGGAAAAACTGCATATTTTTACAAGGGAATATTAAAAAAAAAACTGCATACCACCAGGTGTTTCATTCAGTGCACTCTTTTGTGAATGTCACCTGATGTGGTTCCGTAGCTTCTCGCAGGTGTTCTCATTTTTCTTTATCAAAAGAGAAGCAAAATCAGTTGATGACGGTCCTGCTGTTCCAGTGTGTGAATTCCCCCAAATTGTCTGCATATACCTGAGTGTGTACGTGTGTGTGTGCGTGTTGCATGTATGTGTTTGTGATAGATGAAAAGGGCAGGCCAGAACAGATTGACTTTCAACAGAAGTATCTTACAAAAAAAGAAATGTCCTGAAGCAAAATGCAAAATCATTTAAGATTTTAATAATATCTCAGATCAGTCAGTATCTTTGGCTGTACGTCTGTAAAACACCACAGGTGTTCACACTTTCAGAGGAAATATCTTTAAAGGTTATGGCCACTGAGCTGTGGCAGAAAAAGAGTAATTCACTCAAGCTATTCTAATCTGCTCACATGAACACCTTTGCTGAAATCACTGGTATTCCACAGGGTCCATGGTGAATGGGTGGGGCTCGGCCTCGGAGGATGAACGTAATTTCTCCAGCCATAGATCCAGTCTGGGGAGTTCTTCCGATGGCTCCATCTTTACCCATTGCAGCTTTGCCCAGGCTCTGGTGGCAGCTGCAGACAAAGCAGGCTACCGCCTAGAGGGCACTAGCCTCAGCAAGAGAGGTTGGTGTGTCGAGACAAGATACACAGTTCTGCACTGGGACATTTATCATTGGTGGATGATTTGTTACACTCTGCTCTAATTATTCCCTGAGAAATCTCCTTCCATCTTGTTGTCTTGTTCTTTTTGCTGCTTGTGTGTACTGTACACACATCGCGCATGGTGTCTGCTCTTTAGCTACTCTATGGGTATCTCCTTGCACTTTACAAAAACTCAGCTGGTTCTCTTATCTAGTTTTCTTGGCTAAAGCATCATTAGGTGAAATGTTTGGCTTTTTTTTCCTCTCAAGCTTATTTTTGTTTTTTCTTGAAATGAAAGCCTTTATTCTCCAAAGTTTTTTGCAGATCTTGTTTGATAACCTCTATCTTTCCTGATTGCAGTCTTGGAGCCACTGTCTGGGTGTGGGCTCTTTTATGTCTTTATTAACCAGCTGCCATGTGGTCTTGTTTTTCTCTCCCTGCAGGTAAAGGCTTGTCCCACAGGACCAGGCCTATCAGTCCATTTTCAACAGATGGCAGCACAGTAGGCACACACAGTTTAGGCCACCAGAGGGCCACCAGACCCACACGCAAACCACGAAGTCAGGGCACAACACCCCACCGCAGAGATGCTGGTACAGATGGTGAGATAAAACCTCAATTATTGGAGAAAGTTTCCACAAACAAAAAATATTTCTGTAAACAAGGAAGGATCAAATGTTAATAGGAACTAGCCTTCAGGTTTTCTAGTATTGTATTTTTACAGCATATTTGATTTCATCTAATTAACAATGACTTTCCTTGAGACAGACCTACCTCCTCCCCCTGAGCCTCCTCCCTGTCAGGGGCAGGGCCGTATCCAAGGGGCCCGGAGTGTTAGCAGCATGGCACCACCTACAGATAGAAAGACTTCTTCTCTGGAGCGCTCGCCTTTGTCAGGACCCCTGTGTGGACCGGAGGACCTTAAGAGCTCCATTGATAGACAGATGCGCACTTCTGTGGAACATCATCGCCAGGCTCAAGACAGGCTGGGCTCCATGGACAGAGTAGATGATGGACGCAGGGGACACAAATCAGGTAGAAATGATGCCAAAAGTGCCTCAAAGCTGAATGGTTATTTTTAATTAGTGCTTTAAATATTTAGTGTCAATTGTGATGCTTAAAGCTAAGGTTTTATGTTGAAAATGCTACATAAACATGCAGTCTGGATCATGTTATATATATTTGTTTCAGTATAAATTTGGCACTGTTGCTTTAGGTTTATGACTGTTTCTCTGTTTCCATGTAGTAAACATACAGAAATGTGGGAATACATGTAATGGATGATGATGCAGCCTCACTACATGTTTGTATAAATGATTCTGTAACACAATTACATTTGTCAAGGTTACTTTAAATTTAAGTAAATGTCAGTTATTTACAAAACTAATTCAGGAAATAAATCATTCAGTTTTCATACTGTGAAGGTTAAAAAAAACGAGTTCAAATGATGTTCTTCATTGATATATGTAATTTATTAAGTCAAACAAAGACAACATCGTAGATATTTAGAGGAAGTGGCTGCTGTGCTTTGATGGCAGCACATTTTTCTCTAACTTCTCGTGCTGAATGGAGCTTTCATGCTGCTCTGAGACTGGGCTCCTGTGAACAGATTGCACCGTCTGCCACTTGCTCTGGTTTCCAGCATTTCCCCCTCTCAACCCTCCCAAAAATTTCCCATTGCCCCTGTAACTGTTGCCAGTATCGGCCTGTTCTGATCCAAATGAGGCAGGAGGCCTCAGCAACTGATATGGACTCTAATGTCTTCAGTTTCCTCTTTTTTTTTCTTCAGACAAACACCAGCTACTCTACCCCCATCTGTGCGTGTCTCTGTCCTTGTGTGTGATTGTTAGCGCTCTCCATGCTGTGCTAACTGGCATCTTTGTGCCAGGGTTTTCTCAGACAGTCTCTCTGAGAGTGTGAGACAAAGGCAGGTGCCACAATCTGCATCTTCACAAAAAACCCTGCGGGTGAATTTCCACATGTCAGGGCTTTGATTGATGCACAGGAGAATCATCAGAGGTCAGGGCAGGCTCTATTACAGTCATTAGCAAAGCAGTGGGAAGTGATTTGATGAGATTTCAAGTCTTGATGGAGATCGCTTTGGGTCAATGTTATGCTGCCCTGCAGCAGGAGGTCCCACAGCAGCCAGTGGACCCTCTGTTGTTTTATTTACCCCCTCATAGGGCTGGTCATTTGAAGGCCATGTGTGGAGCTGAGAGTCTTCTGTGTGGCATGCCCTTGTTGGCACCACCACTCTGCAGATGTTAGGAGGACAAGTGGTCTCTATCCTCATACATCTTGATATGTAACAATAATATGAGTAGGCCTATACAAGTCACATGTCAAATTTTCAAACTTAGACATGATATTTGTTTTTACAGAGGAGGGATGCTTGCCATACAGTAAACCATCTTTCCCTTCACCTGGGGTCCACAGTTCATCTGGCACCGCCTCCTCCAAGGGCTCAACGGGTCCTCGGAAGACAGACGGTCCACGACAGCCACAGCAGTGGACTGCCACCGAGCATGCTGAATTCTTGGGGGCCAATGGACAAGGACAGTACACAGGAGAGTTATGTGAGTACCAAAGAGTTTTGATGTTTACAGCACTATTTTATGACCTAAGGCACAGTTATGAAAGAAGGTCATGTTTTCTAGTCTAGCAATTATGACCATAAAACCCTTATTTACTGCCATCCATTCTGCTTGTACTTGTATGGGCACTTAGTCTACTAGGCTAACAGTGTCTCACCTTTAATTTGGTAAAACTACAATGTTTTCTGTTTTAAAGTTGTATCACAAATACTACAATTATTTATATTTTGAACTTATGTTGCTTTTAAGTAAAACTGATCCACTACTGGTGAATAGAAGTTACAAACACCTTCTCATTCTATTCAATTTTTCATTGTGTTCACAGAGTGATCTGCCTGGGGTGTGAACTGGAGACTGCCCTCCTTGTTGGGGCGATGAACTTTGTCCTTACCTGTGCGTTCTCAAAGGGAAGGTGTTCAGCAGAGAGAACCACAGAGTAAAGTGGTGTCACAGAACTGTAAATGTGATGTAAAGACACAGACATACTGTACATCTCACTATGTTTTTGTCCCCGAGAAAATAATTTCCACCCCCTACCTTGCTGTAATTTTCTTTTTGTTAGAAAATGTCAAGTAAAAAATGAAAACATCTGTATAAGAATTTTTTTCTTGTACTTACCCTAATGGAAAAAGGGAATTTTGTTTCCTGTAAATATTTTTCTTTGACTTGTTGTTGCATTGCTATGCAAACCTAACTGAGTTTTAGCTTTTTATTTCCACATACAGGAACAATTATGTTTATCTGATGATTTGTATTATATGTGAATTGAGTGGCTTTTGTGCCATAAAATAATTGTTTAATAATCCATTGTTTGTTGATAGTTACCATTAATTAATATTATTATCATCATTTTTATTATGATTATTATTATTAATTATTGTTTTTGCACTGCAATTTTTGGTGATAAGCACAAAAACATAGCTCCTGCTGACATGAAGAACCGGACGAATATGTGAAGAGGAGTTTCTGTACTGTAAAGTAAAGAGAAGAAAAATATATTCTAGTGTACAGAGAGATATTAAAGAGTAATGCTTTCCTCACAAACAGCAACAAATAAGGCACCCATTTCCACAGCTGAGATGAAGTTGATGGCAGAAACACAAAGTCTCGAGGGGGTGATGGGTAGATACAAGGCTGGCTGACAGGAGCAAATTCTGTCCTAATTTACCGTTGCAAAATAACAATATATCAAAAACATTTTAAGAAGGGTCTCGTAGTGTTTCCAGTTGTTTTCTGGTTGCTGTTGTTTTACTGCCTGAATAATTTTACAACACTGAGTTTATGCTCCCGTTTGATAAAGAAGTAAACTTACAGGAAACCATCCAGAGAGATGTCTCATTGACAAATTAAAAAGCCTCACAAACTTTTTTTTTTTTTTAAATCATAATTGGTTTCAATAAAGTCCCTTTACCTAATAAAACATCAATGGAGCAAATTCAATTGTTTCCAAGTTTGTTTGTTTTTTAGCGTCATAGCACTTACTATTTTATGCTTTTTATATTATCTATTGTAGCCAACAGTTTCATCCCAAATAACAAGATGTTTTAAAACAATAGATTGTTTTAAATTTGGTGATCTTTTAAATCAGGCTCTGGAATGAAAACTTGGTGCCTCGGTTATTAATACTGTACAATTCCAACAGTCTGGTCTCAGAAATGTTATGAGTGAAATGGTATGTCTGACTCGTGATGTTGCTTTGATCAGAGAAGATAACAGAGAAAGGCCTTGTATATTAGCCAGTGGGTCCACTGCCTCCATGTCTACAGCCACAGTGTGGAGCAAACACTCTCAATCTGCCTGACTGCCACTAAACACTCTTATCATCTGCCGCTTTCCACTCCACAGCCTCTGATTAGATTTTATTATCTTTTCTGATGATGTCCTTTTTTAATGCAAAGCTTGTTTCTTTGTATGCCTTTTATGGACTCCCAAGACGCTGCTTACAACATTTTCAAATGTAATGTTCAAGATTTTTGTGGTTTAATGACTGTTTTTTTTTTTTTTTTTTGTACTGCTAATGTTAATAAGGGTGGGAAACTCAAAGGCCATCAAATGCTGTTGTACTGTTGTCGTCATGCCATCGTCATTTAATGTTTTTTTAAACCATCCACCCAGTGGCCAGTGTTCTGGAAATGAGGTGCAAAGAGTATCTCAGGTTATTTTACATTCTGGTGGTGTTTATGTATGTGTATATATGTGTATATATCCATACACATCTCCACTTGACTATGCCATTCCATTTTCATTGAGAAAAACTTCCCTCTCATGTTGGATTCTGTTGTCCTTCACTTTTTTTTTTTTATTTGTTTTTATTTATTTTTATTTTGCTTTGGCGTGAGTTTTGATTCTCAATACAATGTGTTGGTTCATCCACCTTAAGACAAGATGTCAGTGAAAGAACATACCAAATTAAGATTAATATTTCTAATGTCTAATGTGTCTCTTTAATACCCATTGTTTTCCTTTGAATCACAGTGCTGTTTTGTATTTATTAAAATGATAATAAAGGTATATTGTGAAATATGCATAAAGATTTGTGAAATTTAAAAAAAATGTGTGCTTTTTTTCTTTTCTTTTTTTTTAAATTTTTTTTTCATCGTAAACTTTGGTGTCAAAACCAAGCAGCGAGGCCATAAGGAGAGGATGTGCACACTGTGCACACAGCACGGTGATGTGCCGGGTCAGTAGTCGTCTGAGTCACTCTTTGTCTTGCATGTTCACTACACTGCTCTTCTTGTGTCAAAACTAAAGAAACTTTTCAACACAAGGAGTAACAAACACTCTCAATTTGCTTGTCAAGACAACAGAAAAAAAAGGTCTTTTTGGAAGGATAAAAGTGCTTTACCTCTGTTCATTTTCTCAATATTGTTGGTTCTTTGTAGCCTATCTGTGTGTTTCCCTTTTGCTATAAAAGAGGATTAAAAATAACAAAAAGAGAAAGTTGTTGGGTGAAGTCTTTTCTGTACAGTTTTGGGTGAGCTGATGCCTCAATCCAATGCAATTACCACAAAACAGTTCCCCCTATTTTGTTTTTTTTTCTCTGTACGACACCATCTGTATTCACTTGCATGTCCTTCTTCAAGAAGAGAGTGAATCGAGAAAATAAACATTTACAGTTTCATTCCATTGATCTGTAGAGTAAACCCTGGCTCTTTTATTTCCTTGTAACGGAATCAATATCAAATAAAATATTTTTGAAAAATGATAAATGACTTAAATTGTTTGTGCATGGCAGAAAATCCACCGTGGAGATGTGCTGGAAATTTAGGTTCCAATTAAACCAAAAAAAAAAAATTCACAAAAAAAGCTACTTCTAAAGCAGTCGGAATTTTCTCTAATACAAAGCAATATTTGTGTTTGTATCATGTAATGTAGCTGTGTTTAGCTCACTGTGTGTTTGAAAGAGCTTCCTTCAAAGTCGTGTGTTTCATGTCAATCCAATCGCTACCTTCATCCCTCTAGAGGAGCAGCTTCATACACAAATACAAATCTCCCAAATCGCTGAGGTTGGCTGCTCACTCTCAAATGCTTCTACTCAAACCTCAAACTAAAATAAGTTGTGACAGTAGTGGTGCAAAACTGTATCTGAAACTAGGAACAGATTCTTTATTTGCATTTGAATACAAGTTTAAGCGAGCTTTAAAAGAAAATACCAAACTGGGTTTTATTTTCCCACAATAAACAAACATAAAACTCACAGAGTAACATGAGATTTTAGCTTAAACCTCCGATGTCTGTAAAGCATTTACAGAAGGAAACTGTAATCGTTAGTACATTCTGTATTTCCACACACTTATTTTACTTCTTTTAATGCTGCTGGTAAACTTCTCTGAAACAGCTGTGAAATATTGACATCTGGAATATAAAGATATGAATGGTAATGATTCACAGTGTTTTTTTATGAAATGTAGGTCCCTGATAATCAAATAAAACTCTGGCATATTTGACACACTTTTTTATAACTTTTTTGGCACTCAAGAGTTATGAATTTATTAGTCGAAGTACATCTAATTTCTTTTAACAATCACCTCCTACATTCAGCTGGATGCTTATTGCTTCTCCTGTGTATTTATACAGGAAAAAATGAGTTATTTTTCTTATTTTAGAGACAGTGACTGTGAAACCCAAAGAGTTTATTTATGGAGAATTTTGGATTTCAGTCGCTGCATTTGAAGTGTGTGAATGAGCCCTGTAGGACTCGTTTGTGTAGGTTTTCTTTATTATGTCTGACTGACACTTTTTTTTTTTTACCCTAGCTATAATTTGATTTAAAAGAACTAAAATAGTGTTTGCATGAGGCACTTATTCTCACTGGATTCTCTTTGTCTGGCAAGCACTGTATTTAATGACTGCTCTTCTTCCTGCCAACAAAGCAACTTTCTCCCTCTGATCCCATGTTTTATTTCCAACTGTTTACTGCTATGCACTCCACCTGTTCTTCATTTTTCTCCTTGCCCTGAATGCACTGTAAGCATATCCTATTTAGTAGGGTGCCTGCTTTTGTTCACTGTCTAAGAAGCATTTATTTTCAGTTTGGTGTGTAATTGTTGCATCACACGCTGGTGCTGATGGTCTGCAGAGAGCAAAGACTGGTTAGCCAAGCAGAAGGAAATAAGCTTTGCTCAGCAAACAGACTGCACTAGGACACAAGTTATCAAAGTGTGATAACAGGAGTGAGTGTGCATTTAAATTCACGGTGCTTTGATGCCTGCACCAGTGCATCTGTGCTAGGAGAAGGAAAGAGTGGTGTATGCGCCTGCATACGTGTGTGTATTTGTGTTGATGAAAGGAAACATCTACTGCATGTGCTGCAGGATGTTTTTTTCCTCCCACTTTTCTTCTCCCTTTTGTCTCTGGACTGGTGACAATGAGTGGAGGTGAGAGGGCAGCAGTAGCAAGGCAACACCATTCATCACACATGTCAAACAGTAAGAGCAGCTGTGTGGGACAAACAGTAAAAATTAGCATTTCATCCCCCCCTCCCCCCCCCCCTCCTGTCTGTTGCAGCCCACATCTCTCTACACTTTTTTTCTTCATAGCTCTACATGTGATAAATGAGTCCTGAGGATGTGTAATTTTCCAACTGTTCTATCTATCTATCTATCTATCTATCTATCTATCTATCTATCTATCTATCTATCTATCTATCTATCTATCTATCTATCTATCTATCTATCTATCTATCTATCTATCTATCTATCTATCTATCTATCTATCTATCTATCTATCTATCTATCTATCTATCTATCTATCTATCTATCTATCTATCTATCTATCTATCTATCTATCCATCCATCCATCCATTTGGCTCCTTGAAAAACATTGAAACATTGAAAAATTGGACATCTGCATTCAGAGGTTTAGTGAAGATCACATCATGTTCAAAAGATTTTTTTTTTTCTTGAGGGGAAAAAAAGATTATTGCAACTATAAATTGTGTCCATCTGAAAGAATGCAAAGCTTGTAGAAAAGACACACTGCTGAACATAAGTGAATTTTTGTTAGACACGATAATCCTTTTTAATTATTATTTATTTATTTTTTTGCTACAGCTCAGCTACAGAGAACCAGAGGAGGTTCCTCTCAGTATATCATGCTGTATCTGATATTCATTTGGATTCTCATTGCTTTAAAACTTGCATCATGGCTGCAGCCCTGCTTTTTTTAAAAAAAAATATGAATTTACATGTAAACACCAAAGAGAAAGAAAACAACCTCCAATCCTTTTTAATTAAATCTGTATTAAGTGTCTTTTTGGATCAAAAAACAAAAACAACATCAATCAGATGACCAAAATTGTAAAAAACCTTCTCAGGCCAAACAGTCCTCAAAACTCACAGTCAGTAATTAGCCATGAGGCATGGAACCATTGATATGGAGCTTTTTCACCTGCTAATCATCTGATTACTGGGTCTTTTAAACTAACAGTGATGCTAATTAGCAAACAAGCTAATAATATTTTTCAACAGTAGAAGTGCTTATTCTCTTATTCTAAGGGGTTTTTAGTTTCCATGACATGCATAGATCATTGCAATATGAACATACAGCCTATAAGTTTCTTTTCTAACATCGAGGTTATTTTACTTTGTGTTCTTCTGGATCTTTTTTTTTCATCCCACTCTCTTCTTTTCACATTCACCATCATCACTGCCTGCCCACACTTTCCCTTCTCTTCACTTTTCTCCACTCTCCTTGAGAGTTGAGGTTCAGTTAGGTGTGGAGTGGGAGGGGGGCGTTACATTTCACCTTGTCGTCTTTTCAAAAGGGACTATTCATACAGGCTGAGAGCAAGGATATTCATGAAAGCTGAGTGATGATTTTATTCAAAAGAAGAGAAAAGAGAGAAACTCTATTGGCAGAGGTGCACAGAAATCAGTTGCCATTATTGTAATGGCATCCAGGAAAGGTAAAAGCTGTTGAAAAGAAATATGTGTTATTTTGCCTTGCTAACTTGAACAGTTTGTGTGTCTGTTTTGCCAGTGAATGTTTGACTCTAAGTACATTTGGCATGAACAACCAGTATACCAGTGTTTTATAAGAGCTCTGTAGGTGCAAGGCATCCTGTTTCCTGGGGGGCTTTAAACATGCCATTGGCTGCAAGTGAGCCGGCGTGATGAACAATCTCTTAATCAGAGCCTAATTGTTTAGCATGATCCTGAATGACCTGCTTAATGGAAACCCCCCCTTGATTAATGATGTGTGTTAACAAACACAGTGGGAGACACCCCAAAACCTTGTCTGACTCTTGTTAATTAAAGGCTGGGTCCAACAGTATCTGCAGCAAAATCATTCAATGTAATAGAAGTAAGAACAGTTATCATGATGTGGATTTTATTTGTCTGTGCTCATTTTTATTAGCAATAGGACCCCCGAAGCTTTTCTGCATTGTGACATTTAGATAATGTAATGTAATCATCTAGAACAGGAGCGTTTCTTTACATTTTCATGCATTATGTTCATCTTGTAGTGCACATCCAGGAGTTTCAAGGATTATTTTGTCTTTGGAAGCCTAAATAAATTCTGAACCGATTCCCCAGTATAAAACTAAACATGTCCTTCTGCGTGTTCTTAATTTTTTTGTTGATCAAACCAAAGAATTTCTAAACCCCAATTTTGTTGTCTGATTAAAAAAGAACAGGATGGGAAAAGAAGTGCCTTTGCCAAGGCCAGCTTTTGTCTCTGGTTGTATGAAGTTGGACAGAAAAGATAAAAAATTTTACAGCCCACACAAGGTATGAAATAAGGAAGGAAAAACAGATTATTTTTCACTTACGTTTGTGATTGGTGCAAGTACCGAAGTGGCGAGCCTCCGAACATGAAAATAAGTTCACTACTCTGAGATGGACCAGGTCTCATACATGTTGACCCTGCTCTTCTATCTGCTCAGGTCGCCCAGGAGGCAGAAGATCTCAAAATCTGTTTGGGGTATTTTTAAAGAAAGAAAGAAAAAGTTTGTAGATTTATAGAAATATGAAATAACTCCCTTGACATAAATGCCAGATTTACTTAATTGATCAAACACACTGTTTTATGATTGATTATATGAAACAATAACTGATTAAAAACTAAAATAACAAAGTTTCAGCTGTAGTTTCTTAGTGCTTCTATCTAATCTGCGGATGTTCACACAGCATTATACCTTTTCAGTATTCTTCTAAGACTACAGTTCCCACTCATTACTTTGGTCACGAACAATAGCAGATGGTGCAGCTGCTAGTTTAATTGTCTTTATTACCGAGGCATCTGCTTTTTGCTTTTGTAATCCAAAACACGTGGCGTCATCCAGCCGGTCAAGGCCAAATTTGTGAAATTAGAAAACAGATAAGAAAAAAAGAAATGCTTTATCTTTGTCTGACTATAAAAAAAAATGAAATGCCTTAACAACTGAAATTATTTTTAATATTGGGATTTTTGCATTCTCCCATGTGCCGTGCAGATGTTGCTTATGCCTGAAATTTTATACATGACAGAAGAATCACAAATCCCTGCGGTTTTTTTTTTGAGTATTTTCCTCGCTACCTTGATGTGTTGCTCTGAGCTGAGGTTGGGGGGTGGGTGGGGGGGTGGCAACAGCAAATCCTTAAATCCTCTGTCTTGAATCAGCAAGACAACAATAAAGATGCTCTGGAAAAAAATGTCATCTACACATCATCCTTGATGGGCCTGCGTGAACGAATAATTTCTTAGGTCACGGAGAAAAGATAAAGAAATCTACCCCTCTTACCTTGAAACTCTTTCACATGAAAAGCTCTGCATCATGACATGCAGTGAGACTCTGAAGAGGAGTTACAAGCAGAGATCCTACAGAAATAAAAAGATTTTTTTTTTCTCGTGGTAAAATGTTCAGGAAAATGAAATGATTCACCTCAGCAGCTCAGTACGTGCCCTTCCTTAGGATGTGAAGAGAAAGGGGGAGGGAAATTACTGGAGGACTCACTGGTTGTGTTGAGCTCACCGCAGTCATGTCAGGAAGGAAGCAAGGCTTTAGAAATGCATCATTGTCACCATTATGTTTAATAATTTGAATGACATGTCAGTGCATGACTCAAAGGCACTTGTATGGGGGCTGGCGGGGTTATTAGAAATGACTCCCCCCAATGATGCGTGTCACTGAAGCAGCAAATTAACACGAGGAGATGGAAGCATGTTAAAAGCAGCAGAGAAAGGGAGGGAAGAGCTATGATGGAAGAAAGAGGGGCAGATGTGAGGGAGAACAGAGGTAGATGCTGTAGAAGATGTTGCTATTTTCGCTCTCTTTGTTAGCTGAGATGCTCATGTTGTGGTGTTCCAGCTCCTGCTCTGTTAAAGCGTTTTCTGAACACCAGGTGCTCCTATTGTGATAAACGATTCTCAACTGTGCCCGACAATAGCAGAGGCATCCAGACATATCCCTCATCAAGTAGTTGCAGAACTCCTCTTCCACAAAGTACACAATGAGCCCACTGAATTGTGCTCGTGGTTGTGTGTCCTACAGTACCACCACACCAAGACTGAAGGCTATTTTTGCTTCCTGTTTACCGTCTTACTCTTATGGGATTTGACAGTCCCCTTAAAGACACTACTGGAGGATGTTTCTGTCCATTTTGCTGGCCAGCTCTGGTCCAGCACATTTTACTTCTACATTAGTTGCTCTTCTCATCCTCTCTGATGCTTCATACATCCCCTCTTGGCTCAGACCCGGCAGGCTCCTTTGTTTCCACGTCTCATGTCTCTGACAGCAGACGAGGTTTGAAACATGCACAGTGCATTCACCTTTTCTACCCAGTAATTTATGCTGTCAAGGGTTTTACATTGTTTGGATGGCCAAGCTTTTACATGTGCGTGCAGAGCTGTATCTTGAAGTGTCGACACATTCATTGTTTGTGTTCAGCATGAGATTGTAGCAGGTAATTGATGGGGGTGTGCTACATGCACACAGCACAACGTGGGAAGAACACACCGATTTTTAACCCCACCAATTAGATGAGCAAAACATGTTGTGTTGATCTCTGTAAGGTTTTTATTACGCAAACATTCAGCTCTTGTAAATAGAACCTAAACAAAACACCAGTGCTGAGAATTCTGCCTTGTTGAAGATCACTGAGCTAAAAGTAATGCAGTCTAATGGCCCTTTCAGACACAACATGACAACAGCGCTCTCTGAAAACTATTATTTGCAGTATAATCTAGCACTCGGCAATGGTTTGTTCCTGTGTCAAGCAGAGTACAGCATGTTGATGGGTCCTGGGTTAAAGTTCAGTCTGGACTTTCAGTCAGACACTGTGGGCAAAATGAAAGAGAAGAAAACACATCTGCATGTAGGAATTCTCAGAATTATATTTTCTAGTGTTTGATTGGTATGTAGTAACAAAACAAGGAAAAATAGACAGATTTTTAATATATTTTTTTATGTAAATATAATACCCAAACAAATAGAACTACTGCTGTCTTTGTTTGATATTTCCTCTAATTCCATGTTGTTCTGAAATGCTTATTATTTAGTTAAAGGTACAGTATGTAAGAATTTTACAGTGAAATACTCACACAACAGTCTGATGTCCCACCGATTTTTGAAATGATCAGTTTCAACATGTCACTTTAGTACGTACAATGACATAAATCCTAAATAACTTGAAATAAAAGATACAATTTTACCTGAAAGTGGGTCAGTACAATGATGGCGTGTTGGTGGGGGGTTGTTTTCCTTTTTTTTAAATGCTGCTGAACTTGTGTCTTTGCAGGAGTTGATATTCAACCCCATGTTGGCATAATGTCTGCAGTCTGTTTCTTAAGACACTGCTTCTCACACGGCTACTTGCCCTCATTGTAAAAGCTCTTTCCATCAGTACTCACTCTCCACCACACAATAGCCCTCTTCAGAGTCCAGACAGGCGCACTGGCCAGAATTCTGATAAAACTCCATTTATCAGCAGGAAACGTCCGCAGCCTGCAGATATGTCCAATCTCTACTTTTGGATCACTTTGGTATGAATTTGAATGGCTTACTGAATCCTCAAGGGAGAATTGCTTTGGCTAAAGATTCTGTTAGGATGTAGTGGTTCCAACTAACTTTTATTTTGCTCTGGGTTTTCTTTTTCCTTTTTTTTTTTGTGGGTAAATAATTTTTTTCTCTCATTTTTAAATAAACAGGAATAAATGCTGGTATTTTAACAAAACTGCTCCGGCATGCTCTGTGATTAATTTGTTAGTTTATTTTGAAGGTTTTGATTGAGAATTCCAGGGGGATTGCTTCGAAACAGTTGAGTGATGAAAGCAATTTAGATTCCATTCTCACTTTGTTTTTAGTCACATATAGAAAGCAACCGAAGCCGCTGCTACAGCTGACTGTACGCCTACTATTTCTACCTTTGGTTTGATTACTGGACCTGCTAACATTTAGTAAATGGTAAATGGTAAATGTCCTGTATTTGTATAGCGCTTTTCTAGTCATTCAGACCACTCAAAGCGCTTTCACACTACAAGGTTTTGCATTCACCCATTCACACAACCCCATATGTAAACCGGGGGGAGAGGGTAGGGGCTAACACTCACACAACCCGATACGCAGATCGGGGGGCAACATGGGGTTCAGTGTCTTGCCCAAGGACACTTCGACATGTGGCGGTGGAAGCCGGGATCGATCCACCAACCTTCAAATTGGAGGACGACCGCTCTAACCACTGAGCCACAGCCGCCCCGTTAGTCATGATTGTGACTCCGTGTGTATACTAAAGCTTTTTGAAAATGGCAGCAGTAGCATTGTTCTAATCACTTTGCAAATATTGCCTCAGAGGAACAAAAACTGCATCACGCTTAGATCCAATTTGTGTTATACTCGCCAATTACTTTCATGGTTCACTTCCTGTCTAATACAGAAAGGCCAGATTATCCGCTGGATGTCTGGGTGCTGCACACTCTAATTACAAACACAAATTGGAAAAATGCAAGTTGTGGCAAAAAATCTACCGTGCAATCTGTCCTTTCCCCCCAAATAAATAAATAAATAAATAAATAAATAAATAAATATGAGCATTAAATTGCTTCAACTCCACATCTGCAGGGAGATAACTTGTCTTTGAGGAAAACCCCGCTTAAGTAAAATGTGAGCAGTTTCTTTTAACAGTTTCATTGGTCTGATATTTAGATAAAGCTGCTATATGGATGTACTGTGTCTAATTGGGTTGATGTAATATTAATTCTAACAGTAACACTAGCGTAGCTCATTACATGAGTGATTAAAGGAATCTGGAGAGGAAAGGGACAGAACATTGGGTTATCAAATTTGCTGTGCTTTTAAAATCTGTGTCAAAACCACAAAGACTGAGAGCCACATGAAAATCTACAATAAAAGCTTTTAAGAAGACACAGTAAGCGAGAGTTAACTGACTACTCAACTTCACACACAGCTTGTTTTGTTCTTTATTGCTGCAGCACGAGCTCGCTGCAGTTTGACTGTTTCTGCTGGCTGCACAGATCTCATGCCTGGACTCACAAAAGACAAGGGTAGCAAGAAAGTCACGGCCAATCATGGTGTAACTGAAAAGTGGACCAGTAGCACTGACTACAGCTTTAATGTGCGTGAACTTGGAATCGCATTCACTGTGCGCTTGGTACTTAACACTGAGTGCATCTGAAGGACATAAACAACCTCAAGAAACTGAAACAGTAGACTTGTAGATGTCAAATGGTCCCATATTAGATGAAAACAGAGTTCTTAGGCTGCAAATCCTTTTAGCTGAAATCTACATTACAAATTTGAATAAAACACTGTGGGCAATTCTAGATGCAGGGCTAAAAATACAAAGTCAAATACAACAAGAAATGCAGGAAATTTTCTCATTTAATATAACAAAAACAAAGAATGTTTTCTTTGTTAGTTTTATGAACTAAATATTGATAAAATCTTCGCAAAAGATTTCCCTTCGACATTCTAGACTGTGTAAATCTTGTAATTTTCTGCACTGCATTGGATTCTCATTAAAATTTCATGCATCACTCTAACTTTTCCTGGTCTCAGATAATGTAATACATCACTGATTTATTACGTTAGAATCTATTTTGATGAATCCTGTCTCAAACTCTTTTCTAAAGATTTTGTGGCATGTGTCTTATTTCATTCAACTGAATTCACGTCTGCCAAACTCAAAGCAAACTCTCATGTGGCAAAAGCGTTCAGACACAGTTGTGGCTGCAGGTATGTCTGCGAGTGGAATCAGTGAGGGGAAATAGAGAGAGCAGTCCTTCTCAGCCTTCAAGGAGATAGATGCGTTCTGCCAGTGTATAAATTGGCTGTCGGAAACATTTTACAAGGAAAAACGACAATTTCTGGGAAGTTAGAAAGGCGATGACAATGATGGAGAGAAGAAAAGGCGAGACAGGTCAAAGAAAAAGGTGAAAATTGGAAGAGGGCCAAGGTTATTGTTAAATGTCTCAAAGGATTGGAGTATTGAAGCCACGTCTTACAGATTAAAGAACTTGTAAGAGATGGCATGATGAATGAAGAGACAGATTGGGTGGATTCAGTTATGGGGGAAAGAGAGTAACTAATTTCTGTGGTTGCACAGTTATGACTAAACTGTTAGCTGAACAACTACTGTGATCAACGTCATGTTCATAATGACTGTTATTGTTCCTTGTACCAACATAATCACTGATGCATTAACAATAAACACTACTGCAACATTAGAGCAGAACAGTTACTGGATTAAATTCAGGGTAATAAAGAAGAGACGCACAGTGTAGAATACCATAGACTCTAACAATCTGGCAGGTCTGATAAAGTGAATGAATCTTCATGACGTGGTGAACCAGCTTCATGGTTAATGCAGGACTTCCTGGATAGAGGTGGAAGTTATTGAAAGATTGTTTCCCTGTGGGATAGAAAACTGATTTGGTCATATTCTCCAGATGTCTGCCTTATACAGGTAGAGGAAGAGATAGTGGCTGTCTACTGCAAGATGGATGAGATGAGGAAATGAGAGAGAAGAAGACAATGGGTTGGTCCATGACTTTGATGCTGGAGACAGCATCACTAGAGTGATGCTAAGAATGTAAAGTAAAGGAAAGATGGAGTGATTGGGTCTTCATTTCTCTTCTAGATGCTGGGAAGGCGAGATCATATTCAGGCATTTCGGAAAATCCCCTGATATAGTCAGGAGATAAAACGGCATCTTTGTGATTGCCCGAACCGTTACACTGAAGGCAGGAAGTGATCCCATGACCCCGGGAGGTCTAATGTTTGGCCTCTATCACAAAACAGCATCAGATATTGACACGTTGCAGTAATGACCTACCTTAGGGCTGGCAGCTTCACAGAAAGTAATGATGACCCATGTTTGCCTGGAAGCCTTTGTTTTCTTCTCATCGATGCAATTACTGCACTGAGAGATGACTGGCCAAAAGTGCTCATAGCAAAGAATAAGATCACAAGTCAGTGCTCTTCCCTTCAGTCACAAAAAGCCAAATATACCGCTAAGACAGTGACCACTGAAAAATGGCAATGCCGATTGACTAATCTGTAACAAAGTAATGGCTATAGAAGGTGTTCTACACACAAGTTGTCAGATGCATTAATTATCGCCAATGCTTGCATGTGTTTTTGCCCCAACAAGTGAAAAATGGCATGACAAAGGAGGTAATTCCTTTTTTCTCAAGATGGTGAGTAATTGTTTGAGCCACAGTTCTGGGGGAAGAGGGAACTAGTAGTAAAATGCTCTGTGTGACGCTTCTCCCTTCCCACTCTTTCTGACAAAAGCTTTAATTCACTGTAATTATACAGATGGATTGAAATATACAGCAAGACAGGGAATCACTCCAATTATGCAGAGTTGATTAAAACTTGGACCCCTTGCCAGGATGCTACTGAAGCAAAGGAGGAGTCAAGATGTGCTGCAAAGAAATACTAAAACTAGTGAACATATCCACCACAAGGGCTTTTGTATCTGCCACTAGACAGAAGTCTTTCACTTTCTACTCCCAAGCTGAAAAGTAACAACATACAGTTTGATGGTCTGATGCTCGAGCACAAGTGTCTCTGCTCTTGACAAAAAAGGGAACTCTCTGAGTTTAAGTCTCTTTGCCTCTTAATGAAGATGGATCGATGCTATACATTTACTGACAACCGCACACAGTGTAAGGCACAGCCCATCAACTACACTGTGTTGCTGCATATTGTAACAGCATTTATGAAAAATCAGGAAGGTATGTTCTTTCTCTCTAAAGACCGTGGTCATTGGAGGAGAACAAGGACAAGACAAAGAAGAGAAAAACACAAGAAAGGAAGAATAAAGGGGAAACTGAGCTTAAAGGAATAAGAGGGCGATCACAAATAGGGGAGAATGGAGTGAAAAGGGCAAGACATTTGTCACCCTCTTCTACAGGACCATAGAAAGAAAGAACAATATCATTAATCTCCTGACATTTCAATATTGTATTAACCTTTCTAGTGGAATTCTGTGGGCTCATTAGTCTCTTTAGAGTGGAAAGAAAAATAATAATCGATGGAACAAGCTCTGAACACTGTCTAGAAATACAATGCTGTCAAATAACATATAACGTCAAGCCAGTCACATGATGTCCCCTGTCTTTTGTGATCATCAGCATTATCTACTATAAATAATATGGTTAAAATGCAGACATATCACATTAAAAAATAAACAGAGGGAAAGGATGCATTCTGAAAGAGGTCAGTGTCTTATAAGAGAAAAACGACCAGACTGTAAAACAACGGCTTAAGAAGGCAACACAAGCACATCAGGAAAAAAATAAAAAAAAACCTCAAGGCCACACAGATTGTGATGAACCCACGTCTCCGCTCTACCGCTTAGCCTGTCGACAACTGATGGAATGAAGGGGGATGAGTAAAATGAAGGCTGAACCTGAAGGTGCCTGAACTCCACTGATGTTTTCTTTCCCTCCGTGTTACACCTCTGCCTCTCATTCACCCTTGTCTTCACCTTCCATCTATCAATGCCTGAAGAACACCCTCCATTCAAATCACCAGACCCCCCCCCGCCCCCTGGGTTATTTGACTAAAACAACATTCTAATTTATTCCTATTATGTTCCATCACTGAACATTGAGCACTGACACGCCTTTTGTCTGTCATCATTTACACATAACCGCCAAGACAGAACACATGCACTGATTCGAGGATGAACACATGGACTGGTGTTAAGGCTCATCTCTTTCATACCTAAATTTGGGAAGGCCCTGCGTCATTGTGATCTATTTTTTGGTTATTTTATTTTATTTTTTTCCTTTTTTCTTAGAAATGTCACTGCCGACTTAACAAACAAAATACTTACCATGATTCACTGATTTAGTTACAGCTGTGGAGCCTCCATCCAGTTCTACCTCAAGCTGTTTTCTACCTTTAGACCACAAATGCTGTAAATGGATGTTTGGGCCTGCAGTTTAATGGCAAAGCGACATGTTACAAGGATTGTTGTCTTAATGTTCTCAGAAAAAGAAGAAAAAAGTTGTCTTACAAATAATTTACTTCCCCAGGAAGCTGGTACTCATCTTCAGCCATCATTGAACAGAAGTTACTCTGGTCGGGTCTTAGTAAGGTTCAGAGAATCCATTAAAAAAATCACTTAGTTTTAGGAGTTTTCTCTTGTTCTTGTCCATCATATCCCATCCCATCTCGTCCATCCGTCCATCTATTGCCAATACCTTCTTGATCCTGAGTGGTTACACCCTCGACAGGTCCATCACAAAAAATAAAAAATACATAATCAAATATCAGCTTGTTGCTTGGAGATGCTGATCATGTGCCAGTTCAGAAAGATGACTTGTCTTGTTTGTTTGGATCAATCATATTTGTTTCAAACCAAACAGGTTAAATGTAACATCCAAAATATACACTGTGAACATTTGGATTTATTGGATTGGATAACTTTCTTTCTGTGGACTATAAGTAAACTACACGATATCATTCTGTCACATGCATAGCTTGGAGGCAGAGTTAAATTGGAAGATTTAGAATACTGGGATCAGGGTTGTCTTAAATTTTGAATTAATAATTTTAATCAAATATTTTTAACACAAAAAAGTTAAATCATAAATTGTACCACAGAATTTCAGCAAACACAATGTCATATTTAATATTTAGCTGTTTCTAGCAATTTAATGCAGAATGTGTTTTGGTAGATAAAAGAAAAGAAAAACCTGTTTGCTATCAAGTGCCTGGAGGATAAATCCAGTTAGCGCTCAGACTAAAATAAACAATCTTGGCAGTAATATTTGTTGCTTTTATTGAGTTATCTTCTGGTTTAAAGCCTTTTTTATTGAAGGTTTTTAGTTTTACTGTTGTGTTGCTTAAATAAAACTGTTGCATTTAAATGTATCCAGCTAATATTTTGTCTTACAGCAGCAATAATCATCAAAAGCACTACGGGTACCAAGATTTATTGAGAATATTAATTTTTAGATGGTGAGATCAGGATACAGATGCAAAGCAAACGCAGCAGTGATAAAGTTGAAGCAGGGAAGAATTCGGGGATGGTAAGAGGAAGCTGTATTCCTCTGGGTTAATTGTCTAGACCCCACAAGCACTAAATTAAGATAGTTAGAAAGACTGGCTAAGTGACAAATGGATGTACAAATCATCCACATTACTTTTCAGTTATTAAAAAAGAGGGAAAAATGGCTGATTTCTACACTTTCCTGCGCAGTTTCTCCATTATTTTACCCAAAGAGTTTTTAGTTTTCACAAGCTAAAACAAGCATAAGCATTTAAAACATATTTTAAACCTTGTTTTTATGAGGATGTGATGAGCTGACTGGTAAACCTAAATAAGTTTTGAGTGATTGTCTGAGGAGGTGGCGTTTGACCTGCAGCTGGAGTGTAAATGGCTGTTGAGAGGTGCTGGTAAGCTGTCTAAACACCGTGCACCTGCACCGACGGGTTTCTTGCTGGCATTCCCGCAGAGGCTTGTGAGAGTAAGATGAGTTGTCAGACAGTGCACAGCTGTTCACTTAATTACCTCCTAGCATGGGAAGGAGGTTAATGAAGCAGTTTGGCGATCAGAAATGAGAGACAGCCTGAATGTGCACAAAAGAAATTAGTTTTCAGCTGCTGGGACTGAATTGAAAGCAACAGTAGTTTAAATTATTGATTGTGAAAAAGCCCTAACACTGCAGGAATAAAGCGAGAAGAAGTTTAAAGAGAAGTAGAGGTTAATGTGCTTTACAGATTTGTACATGATTTGCATATTACTATGCAGAGTAATTAGACAGGATCGGCATTTTGATAAATTTGCCTTTTTCTTTCTTTGAGTGTAATTTCCTTGTTAGAAATAAATCATTACTAATCACTAGATTTTTCTTTTTTGTATGATCAGAACTCGTGAACCCAATGAAGAGAATTTAGAACATACAGAAATATTTCAGTGGGTCACATTGTCTCATGAATGTACAGGAATAGCAGATTATTTGATCTACAGTAATTTGATTTACTTGAGATCTTTATTTATTCAGCTGGGTTGTTTCAGCTAAGCAAGCTTGTTGCATGTCTCCACTGGCATTTTAGATCACAGTTTTTCTACAAGGGTCATTTCCAGATATAAAAATTACTAGCTGTAAGTTCACAGCGATGAAACTGCAGAGGCTCAAAAGAAAAAAACAACAACATATATTCATATTACAACTGAAAGCATAAAAGTTCATAAGCATTTGTGAGATCATCTTACAGCCACATTAAGATTATGGTAAATCCATTTTCTCTCACAGCTCTAGAAGTGGAACATTTAAATTGTACTCGTTCCAACTCTGATCTTGTGCCAGAAAATTCAAACAATCCTTATTCTTTATTCAAGCTCAGTTAAACTCAGTCTCTCTTCTTTTTATTACCGTGTTATTTTATTTTATACTGTATACAAGTGCATCTGGACCCTGAACTGTAAGTTTTAATCTCATGGTCGTCCAACATTGAGTTTATCTACACTCTGCCTGATGCTTCCATTTTACATTTGCAACCCTCTGCACCTAAAAGGTTAATGCAAATACACCAGTCTCCATCTCAGAGGCATACAAGAACCTTGATGGTAATAAGGACATCTGTGATGGCAAACATAAAGAAATTGTTTTATTTTATTTAAGAAAATTCCCAGAAATGGTTTTAAACAAAAATAAAGCAGTTTTTTTGTTGTTGTTGCTTTAATGCTAAAAGAATAAATATACTTTTCAAGCTGTCAACATAATTTCAAGCCTGACAAAAAAATTGCAAAGACAAAATAACATCTAATAAATTGCAACTTTTTCATTGGCAAAACATTTATTAAAAAAAGCTGAAAATTTACTTAAAGACTGAAAAAAGCAAATAGTTTTTTCCATTTATTTTACATTTATGTACCTTCAGTCTAACTGATTAACTCGACCGTTAGGTGTATAAAACCTTTTGACAATTTTATGTGTAATGTTCTTTGTCTGAAAACTAAAGAAACCTTAAAATATGCTCTTCTCACACAAGGCAACAATGTAGCAGAATATGCTAATGACTGTACCAAACACTCACATACACACTGTAATACACACTGTAGTACACACTGTAGTACACACTGCACCACTGGGCATTCTTCCTTACAGGTAGAGTAACTGTGAAAACCAGATGAAACAGTCAGATCTTATCGTGAATATTCATACCATTATGGAGGGAATAACCGCTGGCTGCTGGTGTATCCGCTTAATATCCTTAATCACCTGCATCTCATTGAGGGGCCAAGACACACCTCCACTCATTAAAATGATGGATGGAGGCATAAGGGAGCGATCCCCCCCGTTCCAAATTTGTTCTTGTTTAGAAAGGTGCTTATTAAAGACTACCTGAGGGAATGAGGGGGATGGGAAGGAAGCTCTAAGAGCTGCAGAGGAGGAGAAATAGATAGAAAGGAAAGGCAGTGGGTGTTTAGAATTCGTATCTATAATTATCAAATGATTTTTAAAATTATGTGAATGTGTTTGTTTATTTATTTAATATCAATTTTCCACACAAATCACTGCTCTGATTTGGATCATGACACAAAGAACGCTTGATTCTGTTGTAAAAACAAATAGACATGTTTCCACTATAAATAGAAAATCCTCAGCTGCTGCAGAACTTGATATGAATGAGTAGATATTAAATCTCCTATTGTTCTCAACTGGCCCGCAGGAAAGGACTTAGATTAGTCTCTTTACACCACAGCGTGTTGGTGTTGGCAGCTGTACTCATTAGCTTGTAAAAACAGGACTTCCACTTTAGTTCTTTGAGACTCAGGAGGGAGTCGAAAGGCAAGGTACAATCTCTTCTTTCTTCATCACTGATATTTGAAAAACCAGACAGACAAAGCTTGACATTAAAGGCTCCCATAGGCCAGGTTATTGCCTCTGTGAGAACAAGCAGAAGGCAGGTTAGATGTAATAAACTGGAACAAATGTATTTCAGCCACCAATTAGGAAAAGTCTCTTGTCTGGAGTCAGTCTTTGGCGGCAGTGTCATCCACTGATTTTATGGATATTTTGTTTCATCATATCAGCGACTTCCTCATCAGTGCACTCGCAAAGACAACGAAAATGAGAACAGTATTTGCTCGCTTATGTAACCTCATTTGAAGCCTCCTTACGCTTAATTGGCAACAATCTAGCCCCGTCAAATTAAATATAATCCCTTTACTGTTGGTTTTAGTCTGCCTCCATTTCTCCAAATGCCTTTACTGAATGACATGGCATGCTGATATTGTGAGTAATGGAGAACACTAATGGAATTGGCATTAGGTGATACATTTGAACAGCTATGGTGTAGAACAGAGGGGGCTGTTTAGCCGCTGTGCCAGTTATAGTGATGGTTCTCTCCTTGACAGGGTTGTTGAAGTGCATTGTGTCCTTTTGTTGAGGTCAGCTCATATTATTTCTCATTAAAACACAGAGGATGCCATGAAATTGAGTTTTATTATGAAGCCCTCAAAAACTGATTTAATAGCTATATCAATAAAATCTATGTATTTGTTTTTGTTGTGTGGACTGATTGGGAGCCTCTTGAGCAAAGATACATTTTACATTTAAATCATTTGTGACTCCTGAAATTAATGAATAATAGTCATATAAAGAATAAAATGGGTATTTTTTAAAGAAAAGCCATTAAAAGGTAAAACAAATAGTGGGTTGCTCATGTTATTTTCAACATTAGTTATGGTTGTTAAATGATCTTGGTTTTAGATATAAGGAGGTTTTCATAGGCCTTGAAATGCGTCTGGACAAAATATTTAAAAAAAACTGACTGGGCTGCAGCCATTACAAGACAAATGGATGATAAAAACAAGTTTGTCTTTAGCTAAAATTAATGTTTGAAGGTTGTTAAAACAGAATAGGAACATCTTAAATAGTGGAGGAATGGATTGACCTTTCCAGGATTAAAAAAAAAAAGCTGACCATTTAAGAAAATTCAGACAAATGACAGAAAGAATATTTTTAGTTTGAATTTTTTATTCATTTTTTCGTTCTTTTTACTTTTTTTGCTTTACGAAACAAATGTTGCAGATGTCCTATGAATAAACAACAGCACCCTTTCTTCTGAAAACAGGGCTCAATCAGCCCTTTTGTATCAAGAAAAGAGACTCTTATTGTCCATTTCCAACCTCTCCAGATTCCCAAAGTGACACATGTCCTGTGTTTGACATTCATTTAAGTGCATTTGTAGGCAACACAACATTTTTGATTAATGTGCAATAGCTGAGTTTATGGTCACTGTGAAAAGGATATTTACATTGCAGCTATGACTCACATTAACTGTCTTTTATCACTTAAGCTAGCATCAGAACCGGAGAGGGAGACAATCACAACGTACGGAGTCTCCTTTCAAGCACAGCCTTCGTAAACAGCAACCTTTACCTACATCATCATCGTCATTAAGATTAAATTGACTCTTCCGTCTTACCATTTTTTTTTCTCCAGTAAGACAAAAAGGTTAATAGATAGAATGGTTTAAAATAAAGTTTAGTGATTGTGCTTTTAAAACCAAAGTAAAACAAATAACAAACATCAATGACAACACAGAGCATAACAGTGCATTACAAAAGAACAAAAACTCCCATAGTGGCACTTTTTGGGGGCAGCTAAATAATATAGCAATTTACAACATGGATGAAAATGATAAAATATTTTTTTACTTAATTTTTTTACTGTAATAAAATTAGAATCTGCAAAATAAAACAAGGAAGACCATTTTGAGGAACCACGATAGGGAAAACAAGAAGACATCACATGGACATGTATATTTACAAACAGTTCACCTCTCTCTCTGTTTGCAGCTGTTTTGTTACAGTAACATCTCAGTGTATGGGCTCTCCAAAGTTCTTGTCAAGGCAAGCTGAGTCATGTAAATCTTTGGAGCAGGACTTCACTCCATATTGCATTGGAATTAAACATAAATATACCACTGTGAACTTTGCTTTGAATGCATCTGTCTTTTCTCTTCTCTCCGTCTTTTTATAATTCAAATGGGTATAGAAAATTAAAGGTTTCAAAAATGGTCTATTTTCCGAATGTAAAGAAACATTTAGGATTTACAGGATATTGGCAGCCAACATGATGGTGAAATACTGAGATATTTAAAATTGTAAGAGAAACAATGGTGCTCCACTCTTGGAAAAATGTGAACAGTTCTTTTTTTCCTCTCCTCTTCTTCAGCTTTCTACCATCTGGGGAAAATAAAGAAATGTTAGTTATTAACTAACCTGTTCATACTGGAGATCCTTTCTTGCTGGTTAAACCATCTTTATAAAGCTATGACATTAGATAATCATAAGAGGTTTATTATTATGGATAAAGACTATTAATTTACAACAAATTCATATTTCCATATAGAAAATGTATTTGCTAGCAGTTTTTGACTTGAATATGACTAGAGTCCAAATTATGAAACTGGAGTCTGATGAAGTTAAATAAGTTCAAAGTTAGTCTGTATAGCTGAGATTAATATGCACCTCTAGCTCTTCATCTCCTGGTTGGAAGGCTCCAGAGTTGTTGACACTCATATCTGCAGGGTTTCTGCGTGTTCCTTCCCCTCGCCGACGACCCCCTGAACCCCGAGAGGACATGGAGCTGGAGGAGCTTGGGTCTCTGGGGCTGTTAACTGTGGGGAACTGTGGTCGGCTATAGGGCAGAATGTCCTCTGAACCTGCAGACAATGACCAAATAATATTTTACAGTAAAACAATACAGACTATAGCATGAAGTATTCCTTTACATTGTAACTGTAATAGTACCTGCATGTTGTCGTGTCTTGTTAGCAGTGCCGCTCTCTATTTTATTTCCTTTGCCTCCATGAGCAGGCTTTTGTCTATCCTGAGCGTCTTTGCGTTCAGATGAGCTGCTTCTGGGATCTGAGCCCTCCTGCGACCGGTAGCTTCCTCCTCGCCTGTCTCGCCCTTCTCCTGCTTTGGGGGAAATTACTCCCCGACCCTCAAAAGCCACCTTGGAGGGATGTGTGGGAGATTTGAGCACTGCTGGAGGTGGAATGGGTGGTGGAGGGAGATCTAATAGATAAACAGAATGCAAACAAAACAACAAATCATGTTTTTTTGGGGAAGGTGGAAAAGGGGAAATGTGCACAAGACTCTGTGTGCTCCTAAAACGTCTATGTCTATTATTTTTCACATAGTTGTCTCAAACCTGCAAGGCAATGCACAAGCACAGTGTGTACACAGAGAGAGACTGAGAGGAAACGGAGAACAAACAGATGAGACGACGTAGGAGAGACCAATGCAAGCCAGAGTTATGAGATTTGAGGGAGAGGCAGGAGCAGAAGAGGAAGAGGGGAGTGTGATGTTAGCAGTGTGCTCTCCGGCCTGCTCAACTTCCCATGTCAATGAATCAATGCTGCTTGTCCTTGAGCCATTATTCATATGAGACCAGCCAGTGGGCCGCCTGGCCTCTCACACATCACACTGCCATCTAAACAATACGTGAGCGAAAAGCCTTGTCAGCCTTCGATCGATGGCTTTTCATCTTCTAATCAGCTCCCAACCTGAAGAATGCTTTTGTTGGCAGCCAGACTTATAATCCACATAGGATTTGAAACTTAATAAACATAGTGCCACCTTTTAAGCATTCCACGTGTTCGGTGTCTACCTCACAGATTGAACAACAGAGGACTTTTTTTTGGAAGAATCAAGCCTTCTTCTAAAACACAGGTGAAAAGAGATAAAGCAGGTTATGCCTTTGTTTTGCTTGTTTGAAACAACGGACAGCTTCAGCAGACTTTTCTGATTATCGTCCACCTCCACATACTCCCCCTGCATCAATATCATACAGCAGAAAGGTGTCTGCAGTTTTTTAATATCTGCCTGGCCTCCTGAGTTCTGCCTCAGTCAGAGTCCGATCAATGCCACAGTCTGTGAGCTATAGCTCACTACAAGGGAGGAGCAGCATGGCTGTTAAGATTTATGAGGGAATATCTGTGAGGACAGAGCTCAAGTCTGAAAAGTGTCTCTGAGCTTGCCAAGGAGGATGAATCTGAGGGCCTAGTGGTTAATTAAGCAGACAAGGTTGAGATGGATCAGAAGAGACAGGAAAGGGTTGCGTTCAGTGAAGGGGGTGCAAAGACATTAGAGTCAAATGCAATATGAATCATGGGGGGAATCTAACTTGGGCATTTACCATGTCCATTGTGCAAACAAGAGTATAATGACTAGGTCAAGGAGGGAAAAGCAGTAAGGAAGTGGTGCTGTAGGTGTGTAGGAGTAGATGTGTTAACTCCCTTGCTGGTTTGTTTGTTGTACTTGTGTCCATGACAGTTTTATATGCATGTGAAATAATTCTCCTATTTAGTTTTGGTTTAAAATAATCAGACAGTTACTGAGTCAAATAAAAAAAGAAAAGAAAGTTCAATGATCAATATTATATATATTTATATTTTTATGAATAACATGACTCCTGTTTGACTTCTTTGTTCCAAATGTCAACAATCACCTTGGCTCACCTATCACCTCAGCAACAGCGCTCCAGACCAAAGACGAGTTATGTAGACTGGGTGGGTGGTTGGGGGCAGGGGAGGCAATAACCTCCAAATGAAAAACAATCCATTCAGATCAAATGCAATCAGCAGAAGGACTGATACACAGTTTGCCCCCTCCTCGCTCAAACAAAGATGGAGGAGAGTGCAAGACAAGAGGAGTGGGGAGTGGGATGGAGAGATCACCGTGAAGGGAGGGGCAGAGGAGCAGGAGGAAGCCAGGATATAAGGATGATAGCAGGAGGTGGGGGTTCAGGGGGCTGGATATTCTGCAGTGATATAGCTGGTCTGGCTCCCAGTGAGCTGGATATTAAATCTCCCTGTCAAGTGCTTCCAACACTCAAGGACACCTGACACTAAAAGGAGAGCCAGCTCTGGAACTACACCCACTACACACCAGAGAAAGTGTGCACACATGGGCATACAGATATATTTTAAAGCAATTCTTACAAAACATCAAAGCAGAAATGAATCAGGGAAAAAAAAGGTTTCCCCCTGTGTTAAAAAAACAATGCCTTAAAAAGTGTTTCTTTTTTTCTTTTTCTTTATTTAATGCGGTTAAAGTGTTTTTTTTGTTTTTTTTTCCTGCATGCAGCTGTTCTGGTATTTATTCCGTTCAGAATTCAACTGGCCCCTATTGAGTAAAAGGTGGCTCCTCTGAGCACCTGGATCAATTTTATTAAAGGCCAGAGTGGACTGTCGTTCCAGTGTCAGCATTGCCAAACTGGGCAGAACTCCCATGAGACAGCTCCTCCCCTTTTCCTTCCTTCTCACCATGGCACTGGCCTGCAGCCCACCACTCGGCCGGTCTGTTTAGCACTGCCACAGATTAGGAAAGATGCCATGTATGCATGTGCATAACCACATGAAGAGAAGATGATTAAAACTCTGGCTCACAGCAAACCCGTACTCAGTCATTTGCAGACATTATGTCACAGTAAACTGCTTTCTCTCGTCCAATCTTTACAGGGAATAGAGGAAGAGTCATTGACACTAACTGGCCATCTGTGTACTTTTGGGAAACAGCATAGCTGCTGCATGCCTGTCAGTATTTCTGTGTTGTCTTTTTCTTTAATGATTTCCCCGTCAAAGTCATTACTGTAAATAGCCTACAAAAGTTTTTTATGAATGATTTTTACTATAAAAACATCTACAGTGCACTTATAATCAAAACTAGATAGTGTTTTTGGTTGTTTGTATGTTTTTTTTCCTTTCAGAGCAGAAACAAGGCAGTTTTATCACACAATTATAAAATGTTGAGTGACATGTTAGTATATATAGTGCAAATCACAAACTGAAATTAGTATTATTTCCTTGATAAGTGTTAATTATTGTGACAGGAATCTATCTGGATCAAGGAGAATATAAAATTATAATAATGTTCTTTGTTTGTAGAATCATCTATGTACCTTCACTGAAGGCTTCACGTCTCTGATTCCCTGGATGACCTGCAGGATGCTGTTTTTGCTTTTTAGGAGGCCTCCTGTGTATAGCTGCCATACTCATATTACTGTCTGTAGACACTGGGCTGCCAGGACGGTGGCCCGACTGGTTTATTTGGTATTTTCGAGCTGAAAAAATACACAAAAAAAACTTTACTTGCCATTCATCAAACTTCTAGCATGAATTTCTCCTGTAGAGATTCCAGACTTTACCTGAAGCTCCACACACTTCTTGGCCTTGTGAATTGGGGTATTTTGCCACCCTGAGCCCTGAATACTCTGCAGCTGCAGCAACTGCTTGAGCAAAGTCAGCGTCTGTGAAAAAAGATCCGTCCGATGAGCTGACGGCGCTCGACCTCCCTGAAGAGACATTATCCTCCTCAGAAGCAGAACCCCATCCATTGATCATAGAGCCAGTCACCGAGCTCTCCAGGTCACCCATGCTGGATGCAGGTGTCTGTTCAAGCCCTCGTAGTAGCAACCGTCGCGCATGCATTTGGGGGTGGTGCGGGTGCATGTGGGGGTGAGTGTGGTGGTAGTGCATCTTGGCCACCTCTGCATCTGTTTCATCGCCATCTTCTTCCTCTTCTTCTAATATATCCTCCTCCTCCAGACCATCAGTGTCCAAGGCCAATGGGGTGCTCATATACCCATATGTGTGTGAGGGAGAGAGAGGCCTCGGAGGGGGTGGAGGGCTCACAGCATGGTGTCTTTAAAAGTGAAACAAATAAAATAAAAATCAGTATCCCATCAAAATGTAAATTTTTTAAAATCATTTTAAACTTCACTGTTTCAGGTAATGACAAGTTAACTAAATACTGCATCTGAAAATCCATTAGAAAGTCAAATGTGTCCAGAAGATGAGCATAGAAACAATGATGTAAATTTTATTTTTACATTTTTTACCCCACAAAAAGAATTGTGTTTTTTAAAACAGTGTCTACTCTGCTGCCACACAACAGTAGTGCAGATTTGATACAAACTGGACTAAATGTAGACACCTGTATTACTCATTCTGAACACTTTTCATGCTGCCGTGGAATGACTTGTAGCAAACAACTCCCTGGAAGTAAGAAATCATTCTAAAAGCTAAGATATGCGTTTGAAAAATGGCTGATGCAATGTGTAAAGTGCAATGTGCAATATAAAGAATTTGGAGTTAATGGGCCCAATCATGAAAAACAGCTATGAATTTTAAGTACACTGAATAGGGCTCTGAAAGTAGATACATATCAGGAATACAGTTTGACTGTTAGGAATGTATTCTGTTTTACTCTGCTTGACACCATGCCAGTGTACCTGCGCTCATGACTGTCTGATGTATCCTGGAGCATCGGCTGCATCTCCTCTTGCGGTGAGGGGGTAAGAGTGGCTGTGGACTGATGACTGTAAGATACAGCAGCAGGAGAAGAGGCTGCCCCACGGACAGGAGGAGTGGGCCCCCTCTCCATCTCCTCCTCCTCCAGCTCATCAGGCTGCAGGTACATGTGAGAGGGGGGCATGGGGCACTGCATGTCTGTATCACAGCTGCCAGCAGACATAAACAAGACTTGTTAGCTGCATATCACTCAAGGGAAAAAAAGAAAAAAAAATCAAATTTTTTATATACATATACAGAAGCTGCAAAAACACGCACTAAATATTCATGCCTTCCTTTTATCAAGATTTGACATGAACCTAGCTCTAATAGACAGAAAACTCCTGAGGCAAATACTTGAAATGGATGCAAGAAACATAAGACGGGTATTTAAATAGTGTGTGCATCCCTGTCAGACTGACTGTGTCTACCTTTCTTCCATTGAGATAGAGTACTCTTCTGTGTTCCGACTTGGGGCTGGGTTTGCAGGAGGAGGGGGTAGAAGGTCGGCCCAATTCATTGTGCTTTGTTTGGGTAGTTTGGGGGTGCGCACTCCCTTCTTTTGACCCTGACTCCCTGCTCGGAAAAGAGAAAATGGACACTTAATCAGTTACAGCATACCTTCATATGCACATACCTGGAAAAGCACATCAATTATGAATGTTGAAGAATCCACAGGGTGACAAGAGAGAAATTGACAGCATATAAAATTAACATTAACAAGGCTGACTGTGAGAAAATATGGTTTCACGCTGGAGTGAACAGAAACTAATTCTACCTTACACTTTGTCAGTGTGTACATACAGTCTCTCTTTTAAAAACACATTTAGGAAATACTGTAAAACCCAGCTGTTTTCCCATAAGGGAATAAACTAGTCTAAAGAAAAAAAAAAGGTAAGAATAAATCTGGAAAAAAGGGTCCAATTAATGCCACACTGTTAAAATTGTAAACCAATGAGCTGTGATGTGCAGCGAGAACTAAAGGCCTCTCCTTAATGAATTGAACTTCAAACGTAATATCAGAATGGATACATGGCATTAAGGTGGCAATGTTGCATGCCGTCTGCTATGTGCAATCATTTGTCCTTGTCTATAGACGGACATCGAGGCCCTGATATAATTAAGCTGCTCCACAATGAAATTTTAGTAAATCCAGTTAATGGAAATAATGCAAAGTAAGCAAGGGCAGATAAAAATGCAACACATAAACAGAGAGTATCAAGAAGAAACAATAAAACATAAGCACTGCTGTCTACTTTCCTTTTAACATCCTCAGGCAGCAGTGCACGCAGAAACAAAGAAACATAAGGAAGTGCTTGGTGTTGTGCTCCTGCCTTTGTTTAGAAGTAATCCAACTACTTCATCAGTTGTTTGGACTAGAATTTTCTTTCTATTGCAGGTTTTTCTTTTAAACGGACAGGAAAATTAAACACAAAAGTATTTAAAGCTGTTTTATTGGTGTCTTTGCAATGATTTATTGCCCTTGACAAAAAAAGTGTAACAAAAAGAACAATAATACAAAAGATGCTTAGTCATAAATCAGTAAAATATCTCAAATGAAATTCTAAAAACATTAAGCAATAGTCTTGGAATATGTTGATAAGTATGACCTCAAATAAACCCATCCTGGAGCCACATTGCTGATAGAAGACCTGACCATCTTACCGGAGGTACTGCTGCTGCCTCGGTCAGAGCTGTTGTATGAGCCCCCAGTGTGACTGTCATGAGTCTGGTTGTAGGGGATGGTGGCTGGCATCGGACTGTCACCCCCTCTGTAGCGGTCTGTTGATGGGTAGAGTACAATAGTTAGTTCATTACCAAGCAAAACCAAACAGAAAGGTTAAAGGAGGTCATCCTGTTTGTCATAAGCACAGAAATGAAGGACGAAGTAGTTCACGTTGAAAATGCAAATGTATACATTCTCTGAAATGAAGAAGCCTTGAGCTCAGTTTTAAAAGTTAAACATGACAAAAGACATGCAGTCTATACATGTATGGACATAAATTGTGATTATGTTACCACATGCAACACAAATCTCTAAAATAAGAGGTTCTTTTCAGTAGGAAATTATAGAGTCAGAGAGTTTTGATCTATCTTAGATTTTTTTCTTTACAAATCTGACACACAGGTAAACACTCTTACACCCTCATCACCTCAACACAATCTCCAATGTATCAGAAGAGGAGAGTATTGCAAGCCTGGTCCAAACTTAGAGGCAAAAGATGAGAAAGGTTTACATGAATGTCATACAGACAAGCAGAAAGAAAGAGTGATGATGTCTATGTTGACTGAAGAGATCTGAGCCAAAGGGTGAATGAGCATGAAACTTATGTACAGACATCCATAGGACGGCTGAAATAGCCAGGAGAGGAGAAAACAGAAGGGAAAGTCAAGTGGAGGAAGATCATGGCTTGGAGTTGACCTCTGCAACCATGGCGGCTGGTATTCCACACACTCACCCTTATTCAACTTGTTTTGCTCCACGATGCTGTACTGGAGCTGGGAGCCCATTTCCTGTTTCTGCTGCTGGAGTGAAGGGGGCTTCCAGCAGTGTTTCTCATTTAACTCCCCTCCACAGCCAAGTCCTCCTCCGCTCCCTCCGGTGCTTCTTTCTGAGTTCATGTTGTTGCCCATAATGGCAGACTGAATGAGCTGGGTGGTGGCGTAAGGTGTTGGCTGACCTCCTGGACCGACAAAACGTCCATCTTTCAGGTTTGGGCTGTTGAAGGTCTTCATTTCATTGATCTTGTTGGACAGGTCTACGTCTCCATAGACTCCTGACTCTGGCACCATGAGGTTGGTCTGCTTGTTATCCATCTGGTTGTTATAATTGGCGATACAGTCGGCTAGAGAACATGAGGAGGGTATTTAGTCAGTCTTTACTACTGCTGATCAGCTTAGCAGCAGTAAGTAAATATTTCAAACAATCGGAATTACTTTGGAGCTTATTTGAACTCATTTTTATTCTAACATTTCATGTTTTGTAATTATCACAGTCCAACAGAGAAATATTCCTTTATCTATTTTAAGCTTCAGTTTCATTTGCCTAATAATGATCTACTGTTATGTGGGTGACACACGTGGCATCAAAACTCTCTCGCTTCGACTCAGTCTCACCAACGAATCAGTGTGGGCGCCATCTCTGTTCTTTTCCATCTGACAGTGGAAGCGTCTTCACTCATTGAAAAGGACAGAGAGACATGTCTGTATCAAAGACATGGAATGAAGCATGCAGTAAAAGCACAGCTTCACTGACAGATCCAATTTTCCCTGGCTCATAAAATATTTAAATCCTCCAGCAGATCTGAGAGCCAGCCTTGCGGTAAATACCAAAGACGGCCATAGGTACACGCTGCTCGTGCCACGCGCCTCACATTTCAGCTGCATGGAACAGATCAACACTTCAAAGAATAATGTGTGAAAGCACCCCTATGGCTGAGATAAAGGGACATTAACTCTGATTTCTTTGCTCTGTCACCTAGTCAGTGATCCTCTTAATGTTCAGAGTTTAGTTTTGGCACATGTACAAAAAGCATGCATCTGGCAAGCTCCTTAGTGTCATATAGCAGGGTGTCATGCAAGGAGAGTGAGGGCTGCTTTTAGCCTGTTTTTCCCCGTTAAACATTTTAGACTACATTCAACCTCAGAGGGGTGATTAGCACAAAGGAAAACTAAACTTGACTATAAAGTCTGTGAAATGAATTATTATTCCAGGTTGGAAGAGGTTTGAAGTCAGGAGAAACTATCAAGCGGCTGAATGGATATTGGGTCGAACAGCTGGACAGGAATTATGTGCTACTATTAAAGCCATAGCCCCAAAGTGCATAATTTAGAACATAAAACACTTTATTGCAGTCCAAGTTTCCACGGATGGGGTTGTTGGTCATGCTTGAAGTATATTAACATTAAGTCATATCGTCCACGCTGAAGTTTTTGGCTTCGCGTGATTCTATATATAGACGGTACTAAAACCTGAAGCCAAACAAGCATCCCTTTGTTGAAAACTATTCCACCTGGTGTTGTGCTCAAAGTCTTTTTCCACCTATACTACTTAACATTATCTCACTACTCTTGCCCATTCTTTCACTTCTTTTTCAAATTCTACTTATTCTTCATCCTTTCTTTCTAGCCCCCTTCGATCTGTTAATCCAGGTGAACCCCTCTCCCTCCATTATTCTCTCTTTCCCTGCTTCTGGCCATCATCTGCCATCCAGCCTTGACCTCCTCGCCCACTGCACATTTCTTAAACAGCTGAGCACTTAGGGGAAATTACATTACCGGCTATAACAACTGTATGGAAATCAGCAGAGCAATTTGATTAGCAACAGAGTAGAGCTATAAGCCTTGCTCAGTGTACTCCTTTTATTTCCTGCCTAAACCAGCTCTACTTTAACCTCAGATAAATCAAACACCCAGGCACACAGCCACTGTTCTATGTTTTTTCTTCTTTTTTTACTTTCCTTGTGGAGATCTATAGAAAAAGGAAGAGATGCACACAACTCTCTTGAGAGCTAACCTACATATCAGATTTTACTTCCTCTTTCTCTGCAGATTCCCCTAGCTCCCACGTTTATTATCACCATAGTTATTTTGTCAAGGACTACATCACTGCCTTAGAGAGGAGTGTTTATTTTGGTTGTTTCCTGCATGTGACAGGTGTGGCTTGACATGCACATACCTGGCCGGCTGTATGTTGCTAGGTTGCTGTCACTGTTGCCATTGCCTGCGGTGCAGCAGTTGATGCTACAGTCATTGTGGTTGGAGCAGGAGTTGGGCCATGTGTCCGCTAGCCAGGGTTGAGTGGCTGATTCTCCAATGTTTAGCAAACCAGGCCTGTAAAAAAATGAAACCAGATGTTTAACAATAGTAACAAACTAAGCCAACACCACAGTGACATTTATCTGAATGAGCTGAAACACCCTGCAGAAACATAGTATTTGAAAAAGAAGATTATGTGGAGTTTATTTGTGCAGCTGAGGAGAGGGAAACTAAAAATCCGGCTTTAGTACTTTTTGCCTTTTGGCCAAACATGCACTTAGGGAACACATTAAAAAACACAGCTAAGTAGATTGTGTGTGCTTGACTTGCCCAGAGCCAATGACACTTGCTCTGAGCCCCCGTGAGCATTAGCGATCCGCTCGGATTAGACAGCCAGATAAAATTCACTCCTAGTGTTGCAAAATGCACATCCTGAACAGTCAGTGAACCACAAGTACTCCCTGACTAAATTCCATGGTGTCACATAATATCTCTTTCATTTCAAAAGTTTTTGTTTTAGCGAAACAGAAGAGGAAAAATAAAATAGCTCCCTTCTATGTCATGGTTCCTAGTTTTACAGATTTGTTTCTAAAATAATAAAGTGAATACAAGATCACTTGTGTTTTAATGTAGACCCTGACCTTTGGCTAAATACAGTGTGTAAAAAGAGAACACACTATATCATCTCATATTGCTAATGAAACAAATCAGTCTAGCATGCAAAGAGAAAGTCGTCTACTCTAGCAGGGCTATGTATTGCTTTGGTATTCAAATCTGCACAGAAAGATTCCCAAACTGCATATCCCAGCACTGAATTAGCACTGAATTACATTTCCTCATTCCATCTTAAATGACTCATTTCTTGGATTCATTTTGTGTAATGAACACATTTGTCTTGTATAGCCAAATACAATCTCACAATAGCTCCTCAATCACGCCGGCAGTTGTATGTTGATATTGAACGACCATTGTTTTTGTGCAGAGCTGACACAGCCTCGCTGCAAACAGGATTCAATCATACAACTGGGGTAATATAATGAATATGGATTTACTGTTGATGGCTTCAAGCTAACTATTCATTAACACATGAACAACACACACTTACAGCGCAGCTTTAAGTGCATTCTGCTCTCTGAGCAGAAAGCAGGTGATAACTGAATACATTTTTCTCTTTTTGTCTGTGTTTTTCATTCACCAGCTATATGACGGCATGCCAAAGGCCATCTACAGGATAAACAAATATGCTTTGACAAGTCTAATTCTGTGCAGTCTCGCTGTTTATGTACAATGCACCATTTCACAGTGTGAGGAGGTGTGCGTTTGCTGTTATGTGCATGCATGTGCCTGCACTTGTTTTTTTGTTTTTTTTATGGTGAAGCTATGGCACAGCCTTGTGGATGGATGTGGCTTTCCACCACAGACTCTGTGGGTCTTTGTTCCAGCAGTATTATTACATACTTTATGCACATACTAACATCTTCTCTTTTCCCGTTTTATGAAGACACAGCTCTCCCCCTAGTGTCTGTGCACAAAAACTACACGTGCCCAGCCCTTTTTATCAATTCAAAGGGTTTAACATCCTGTTCTAAAAAAATCAACCTAACAATCATTTAATCTCCTGAAACACAAAAACATAAATAGAGAATTAAAACACATTCATGTAGGTTTAATAAGGAAAAACGTTTAATAAACTCTTACCTTCCAGCACTGCTGACGCTTTCACCACCTCTTTGATATGCCACTAATAAGAGAGACCTCAGTAAGTTTTCAGCAATATTTCAAAGCAAACAGTCATATTGCATCATTATTTATACTACTGTCATAATAAATCAAAAGCAAATGAATGGTTTAATATTTAGATGTCATGTTTGCGATAGATGATAGAGTGTGAAAGCTTGCATCAGTTCAGGTGAAGCATCTGGCATAATTTCAGTTATGTTTAATACATATAAAAGGAAATAGGAGCAGGAAGAGGATGCATAAGACGCTTATAAAGAACAAAGATGTGGTCTTGTTGGTTTTCTGTCCCAGGTTCTGTGTATTTGAAGCTGTGCACACAGCTTGTTGGACTCTTTCAAGGAACTCTAAGCTGCCAGTGTGTGAAAGGGAGATAAACTTCCAACTTTAATTACAATCTCTACCCTGAGAGGAGAAAAGGTAGAAGAAGAAAAGCCTCTAGCTCTGTTGATTCTCTTTCTATTTTACAAATCAAATTTTAGTTTGGATTCTGAATTTCTATCCAAGTACCAAAAGGTGGTTATACATTTAGCTTCTACACCAAAATCAGCAATAATATGTTACATACACAATATATAAGGATATAAAATGCCTTGTTTGACAGACTTAATCACATAAAAGGAGAAAATCTAACCTGAAAGATTTTAATTTCATTATTTTATTTAACCTTGATTCAACAAGGGAGATTTCAAAATGATTAAGAAACTTTTAAGATAAATCCAATTACAAGAATTACACAGTTAAACACTGGCAATACTTTTAAAATTATATGATTTAAAAGTTGTTACATTTACAAGCAATTTATGTAAAACAAGTATGTTATAGAGTCGACCTTGAGCACTCCTGGTTTGGATTTAGAAGCGTTTATTGAAATAAACTCTGTTCTCCATCATTCTGTAACAAATTGCAATCTACTGGTTTGAAAAAAGTTATTTTACCCAATTCAGTTCAGTTTAGAACAACAAGAAAACAACAAGTGATATTGTGAAAGAAATTAAACGGCACCAGTTCTACACTTTCCAGCATTGTCTCATTTAGTCTTTTCCTGTTTTCAAACTTACATCCTCTCATCTATCTACAGCAATCAGACACCTTCTATGAATAAAGATTTCAGAGGCATTAAAGTTCACAGGTGAAATGAAAGAGAGGAGAGGATGATATGTTTAAACTCATACAGACATAAAGCTTTTATCTGTTTCATGCCACGTCACTCTGATTCACAGATAACCTTCTTACATCCACTCATTGTGCAAATGGCATGTTAGTAATGTGTCATTCCCAAAACTCCAATCAAGCAGCCCTTTGATCAAGTTATTATGAGTTTTCTGACATATCTGTTGCATCCACAGAATATTTGTTTCTAAGTAACTGTGCTGCTACTTCTGTCCTTTTCTTGGTTTGCTTGGGTGTCCCATCATTGACATCACTATAATTAGTGAATCTTCATTGAATCAATAGATTACCATCATAAAAAGCCTTTCAGTGATCTGACTGAAATGTCTATAAAATAGGAAACAGATCTTTCTTGAGTACCAGTAATGTTATTATAAGATAAATAAAAATCAGTAGTAATAATGTGCTCACCTGTTGGTGTGAAAGTAAATGATGGAACTGTTGAAAAAAGAAAAATACACATTGTCAATAAACACTGAACACTATAAACATCTGTTTATTGAGTATTAATCAATTTGTGATAATTGATGTGATAATTATTTGTGTATTTGTTTTTGCATAAAAATGGACAAATGACAAATAAATATCGTCTTTTAGACCTTATCCAGGTTCTGCAAAGCTCTTTACTGTCTCTCATTCACTCATTCTCACACCTGTTCTCCATTCTTGTTTGTATGTCAATAAGCACATTAAAGACAGTGGGAGGAATAGCATCAAGCCCGAGCACACTTCAGATTACAGCCCCCCATCTTTCTGACTGGATGGGAATGTAATCCCTTTCCCACATGACTAAAGGCAACGCCAGACAAATGCTACATTTAGCAAACTGCAGCTGATGCAACACTGAACCAAGTCAATAATCATCCAGCAAACTACTTCAAATAAATTACTTTTTAGAAACTTTGGTGCAGCTTAAAATAAAATAAAACCTAATCTGTAAGAGAAAGTAGATGATATAAATGTGTCCTTTTAATTTCCTTAAAGAAACTTATTTCATAGAGGATCTGTGCCAACCAACAGGATGCAGTTCTCATGTTTGAATCTCCTCTCTAGATGCTCAAACAAATCTGAAGATGTCAGTTGTTTGATAAGTTTTTATCACTTTTGAGAAAATCATTGAAAAAGTCTGAGAGAATTCTAAGTGGGACTGAAACTTATAAATAAGATTTTTGCCATAAAACAGGACCATTTCATCACAGTATGTCAATCCCCACATTTAGGATGTAAGTCTGTATTTATGTGCTTCAAGTTTATTTTTTATTTAGCTTACTTGTTGACTCAATACATTTTTAATGATTTCTGCAGTGTGATATTTACAAAGTTTGTTTTGTACACTGATGCAATCTGTAATTTTTATTATACATGAGCTGCAGGAGGCTTAAACTTTTGGCTCTGCTAGAAGTTTTTTATTTCAAGGATGAAATTTATATACATTACCATTCAAAATATTCAACTGGTAGTGTATGTATATATAAATACTACCATGCACATGCACAGGTCCAGATCCAACCTATTTCACCCTGACAGCACATTGTTGATTCATGTGGTTGTAATTATACTCTTTCAAAACATTCTTGGTTACCAGATCTAACAAAGACTGTGGCCTTTTGTGGTCTGGGTGCACAAGAAGAAGGAAGAGGAGATGGAGGAGGGGAGCGTGCATGCCTACTGTTCCCTGAAGAGGTCCTTTTTTTCCTTATCTGAGTAAACATCAACATATAGAATCACAAAGGGACAAAGGGTAACCTCATTCTACATGGCATTCTCCTATCATGCCTGACCGCAGGTTATTACTGCATGCTGTAATCCAATACAAATGTAAAACACAACAGTTCTAACCATTACAGACCACACAAGTTTCCGAAAATGTACATGGGAGATCAAGAAATCCTCGCTGAGGTGTTTCTCACTTGACATTTCCCATCAACCATGGCTGCAGCAGATTCAGGACATGGATAGCCTGTGTTTTCTGTTTGGCAGCCACAGATTAACAGCTAAATCAGTCTATTGTTTGTGCATCAAGGTTGAAGGGGGATCTCCTCTATCCCTGGCAGTCAGGATAAACAGTGAGCCAAAGAGCGAAGAAGGAGCAGGTAGCGCTCACAGCAGCAGCTGCACCGCCCAAGGCCACACATTAAGACAGTTCACACTTAAATGAAACGCAGAAAGAAAGGCTAATGGCTGTCTTTCTACTTGAGCTGTTGTGGGTAGAGGACAGACATGTCACGAACTCTGTCACTTTGGCTTAAATCAGGTAAAGAGTCATTGTGTTAGTGTCTGGCTACTCTAAGAGGTTTGACACGAAACCACAAACACACTTGGATTGTCGAAACATACGTTAAGCTGCAAAAATTCATCTCTAAAAGGCCAACTCCTCCATGTCTGAGGGACTTTTCTCTAAAGGATAAGAAAACTTAAAGCATGTGAAAATGTCAGTATGTCCTTGATAAAGAAAGATTGTTGCAAAACATTCTCTTGTTCCCAGCACAGTCAAAGGGGAGTTGCTAAAAGGGGAGTTGCTGGACCTCAGAAAGTACTTTACTTTCACAAACACTCTTCACACCCTTTCAGAATAAGCATGACAGACATATGAAATGAAAGATGCCTTCATGTTGCACTCTCAGTGGGAAATGATGTTGCTTCTTAAAGAGAGTTTGTTTGTTAGACGGCACCTCGAGTGCTCTTCGAATAAATCTTTTAGTGATGGAAGATAAAAGGAATAGTTGCAGCATTTGGGATAAGAAATAAAACAGAAACACAATCCAACAGCACAGTAATACATATTTAAATGCTCATTCTCACCAAAAATTGGAAAGTTTTGCAGTTTGCATGTTTTTTGCTCTGTTGAGTTTATGTACTGTATTTACCTTTGCGAATCCCTGCGTAGCTGCTTGACAGGCCGTTCCTTTTCTTCCGATGCCTGTATAACCAAATACTGAAGACCATGAGGATGATCCAACATGCAGCTCCGATACCTGCTATAAAAGCAGGTTGTTTGACCACGTCGGAGATCTGCTGGGACAGAGGGTTCTCCTGGTTCACGGTCTCTGTCATTCGTCCAGAGGAATCTGGATGTGGGGAATGATCAGAAATTATTTAGAAAAATGCATTTGAACATTAAATTAAAGCTCTTGTAAAAAGGAGAAGAGACAACAAATATAATACAGAATAACTGAGAGGGAAAAGTCAAGAATGAAGAGAATTATCTTCTTAGCTGGTGAGTATAAAGTCGTCTTGTATAAAATTGAGTTGTTTGTATAATTCAGAAGGCTTTCATCCCAAATTCCAGTCAACAATGGCAGGTGAAAGGACAAAAGCAACCAACAAGAGGCGATGCACCACATCAGTATGATAAAACCAGATAGGAAATCACCATGAGGCATCATTTACACTAAGCAATTGTGGTTTCCTAAACATATAAATAAATCCAGAGAGATGACTTGCAAATACAGACGCCACAATAATTAGCAAACTGAGACACAACTGTGAAAATCGGAGGCATGAATGCCTCGAAGCTGTTTCGGTTGTGAAGATGCACTGTACAGATGCTGTCTGTACAGCTGCTCACAGCAACCTGCTCTTGATCTGTTTTTCTCATCTGTCTGTGTTTCTCCCTCATGTCTGATACATGAAAGACTTCTCTTTCTTGCCCCGCCCTCTGCCATTTTGAAAATTTTTTATGCCCTTGTTATTTTGTCTTCTTCTCTTTTTCTCAAGTCTTTCATGTTGCAGATTTTCTCCTCAATCATATCTCAAAACCATAACACTTCACTCAAAGCAGCTAGCTTCCTGCCTTTTACCCTCTCCATCTTTTTTTTTTTCTTTAGTCTGTCTGTCCCAGTCACTCAGTCTACATCTCCATTCGGCTGACTCGCTTCTCACGTCTGTCTTTTCAGTTTGTGGCTCTGTCTGGCCGAGGGATGGGAGCATACCAACGTGACTAAGCAGCCCACAAGAGACTGTACAGGTATCTAGGCTAGAATGATGCATACAAGCTCAGAGTGTGACAAATGCATTTGGGTGAACTGTTGGTCCCCAAGGCACATTGTTCCGCTCCAGTGTTGGAACATGGCAACAATCACCACAGGAACTCTTCAAGTGAGATAAATTGTTTCAGTCACAGGGAATGCTTCTTCATTCCTATCCCAGCCCACTCAATCACACATTTAAAACCAGATGGAGTTGTTTCTCTCTCCGTCTCATCCTGCTTTTACTGTGTTTTTCTTCTATCAGGCTCATTAGCAGGCCAACTCACAGCTTCAGGAAATAGAAACTGACAAAAACTCAAACATATTTCTCCATCTGTATGATGGGGGGTAAAAAAAAAATGACATGAAGAAAATTACAAGAACCAGCTGTGTTGTGAGATAATATGTGTGTCTTAGCAGCCGTGATCTATCCTGTCAGGGTGCGAGGCTTTGTCTTTGCTGTCTGAGGCAGAGCAGGAGATAAAAACATCTTTGAATATAGAATAGGGAAGGGTGTGGCACTCAGCTCTGCCACACAAGAATTCATGTACCTGCACCGATCACAGTGTCGGTGTTGTGTTGTAGCAAAAACCGAACACGCCCTTGTCATTCAAAGTCATCGTACTCCTCTGTGGCAAGTTTGATGATGTTTGTATGACAGCAATCACATAAATTATAGTTTTGAGCGTTGATGTTCATAATGAAAGGAAAAGCAGGTAGAGACATGAATGTGTCTCCTACTACAAAGAAGGGGATTATATAAATGTCTATTTACCCGGTAGAAGGTCACAATAACAAAAGCTCTTTGTTTGACACGGACAGGATAATGCTATAATTATTAGCCAAGTGATTGGGCTTCATTCGGTTACAGGGACTGACAGTGAACAAAGGTGGTAAAGTATTGCTTTCAATATGTCTGAGAAATGTCCTGAAAGAGTAGAATAAATGGCCGTTTCTACTCACCAAGCTGAAGCACGATGATTTCACTTTTGACCCCAGGACCAGCGCTAGTGCTGGCTGCTACCTCCACACTGTAGCGGATGCCAGGGGTCAGACTGGGAATCAGGACCGAAAAAGTTGAACCATCAACTGTGCGGTTAATGTGATACCTGCTCTCATTCCCCAAGCACCAAATCTGTCATAACAGAGACAAACATAAAATGCAAATAGAGGCAGTGTTACGAAGCTTTTCCAACAACACGTAGCCGTAGACGCCGTCACCATTTTATCACGCAGTAGGGATTGTGTTACATCTCAGTAGTAGGAAAACATTCTATAACATGACTTTGTTTTAAGACTGCTCATAACACAGGGGCAGTTTTACCTGAGGTAGCCATAACAAGTCAAAGTGTGACCTTAAAGTAATGAAAAACAAATGTGGATTGGTAATCACCCCCTATAATCTAATTTCAAGGAGGGCTGTCACTCGCAGGAAAAGAGTGGTCTGACAAGTTTACCAACCAGGGTCACAAACAGAAGTATTCATTCACTTCAGCATGTGACCTGGAGACCTCCACATATTTAATGTCTGACATTCTGCTTTCTTTACTCCCACCCCTTAATTATGTTCAACATCTCACATGCTTTCTTTGGTGTGTGTATACATATATTTGTGTGTGTACTGGAAGCAAAAAGACTTTACACTCTCTGTGTCTTAAAATGTGTAGTGAATGGTGGGGACGCTGGGGAATGAACTCAGTAATGAGCAGAGAATACTTTCAAACTGGATTTAAAAAGCATGAAATTACTCTAAAGTTTATCACCAGAAAACATTTACCTGGAAAATTAACAGAATTATCATTTCACAGACTCTGCTATATTTCCAATTCCACAGCTTACGTGCTTTCTGTGTAATTTGAAAAAGGTTTTACCAGTAAAATGTAGGATTTTCACAGCATCATGTTGGAGAGGACAGTGTTATCCGAAATGATGCAATTTAAAAACAACAACAAAAACAGGTTTGTTGTAAAGGAAAAGCGGTAGGAGTGAAGCCTTAGAAATACCTTACAGAACACATTTTTACCTTAGGTAAAAAACATGACAAATAATGCTCTTCTCATAGTTAGTCCAGAATTATTTTACAGTTTCTTCTACAAAATTAACTGCCCAACTCTACAGGAGTATTTTTCATAATTCATTCATTATATATTTTTTTAGACTTGTGTTATTTATCATCTTGAAATTATTATTATTAATATGTTGATGGCAATAAAAGGAACCTTAGAAACAAGATGTGTGAATTTACTGTTTCCACCAGATGGCAATGTTTCACAACTGTCCCCAACAGTCCCATGAACATGTAACTCCTTTCTTCTCGTGTCTGAGCCTCTCAGCACACAGTGGAGAAATTCTGATAGGTGCACAAAGGTATGCCTCAACCCAGAATTCATTACCTTTCCACATCTGTGCATTGTCTTTTCTCTTTTGTCTGCTCAATCTGGAACCAGGTTTGTGTCTCTATTATGTTTCAACAGAACAGTTCTCATTTGCTCAGACCTGAAATAACTGCCAGCTGATTTTTTTGTTACCTTGTACTCCTGGATCACCCCATTCTGCTCCTCTTTTAGAGGGGGTTGCCAGGAGACGACGATGGCAGTCCCATTGTCCCCACTCTCTGTCACTGTAACCTTACTAGGAGGGGCACTGGGGGCTGGTAGGGATAGACAAAGAAAAAAGAAACACATGTTTGTACATGATACATTTTTTTACAACCCTATTAAGTCTATCTTAGCCTCACATGTGCAATTTAGCTGTCAGGGTTTACCTCTGTGTGAGAACAAGGCTAATGTGAAAACAAATGACTAATGAAAATTATAACACTTTTATCTCAAAGCTGTGGCGTAAAAATGCTTTTGTGGTAAATAAAAGCAAATAACTGTTTACTCAAAACAGGCAGGAAGTAAATGGTGGTTTCTGAATGGAAACCTATGGTCACACACAATCTAAAAAAATTAATGAGCTTAACAAACATTTGCTAATGAGAGGAAAAATCATGTTTGCATCTCCAAAATCAATTATTAACAAAAGTGGGAACAAAGACAAAAAAAGCAGAGAAGAGATCAAAACACTCCCACACATGCAACACAAAAGAAAAAAAAAACATGTACACACTGTAATAAACACTCCACACTCACATTTCTCTTGAACTGTTAGCTACAAATTAAAATTTGCAGTTGGGTTTTAACCAAACCTCTAGAGACTGAAACAACCACACCCTATGAAAAATTAGTACAACACATGCACTGGGGTGCTGTGTATGGGTTTCAATACCCAAACACGCCTTAAATACAGCACATTTTAACCTAATATAATCCTACCACCACTCTGCCTCCACTGCCTGCCACGAACAGCTGTTATATGCTTTTACACATGCAAGCTGTTCGGATAAAAGTGTGTTTGTGTACACATGAAAAGACGCATGCACACATGGAAGCAACCAAGAAACACTCGCATCCAGACATCCACATTCACATGCCCCCACCTTCCTCTAGTGTCTTGCCAATTTTAACATCGCTGTCTGTTCCCTGGAACTCATTGAAGAAAGGGTGGACTTTGAATTCGTATGTGACGCCCTTCCTAAGCTGTGTCACTACAGCGCTGTCCTCTCCAGGGGTCCGCACCTCAAACACAGCCCATTCACTCCTCTGCTGCCCCTCTGGTGAGGGCCTGTACATCACCTTGAAGCCCTGTATGTACTGGGACTGCTGCTCCACCTAATGAATGGCACAAACAAAGAATGAGTAAGTGTGAGTTATTAATATGTATCTTATTTTTCAGTAAAAAAAAGTTGTACCAAAGTAATGCAACATAGTATCACAAGACAAACATAGATTTAGGGGACCGATAAACCAGACACTGGATGGAATGGGGTCCTAATTCATCACATCACTCATGGGTTTATCCATCCACATCTACATCTCCTTTTAACTGTGTGTCTATGCGCCATTTGAAGCAGCAGTGATTTGTGCAAACCGCACTATGAGGTCATTGGCCAAAGGTTCCTCCAAGTCTGGAGCTGGTTAAACAGGGCCCAGACTCCCAGAACTGCCTGCCTCGTCCTGTCCTGCTCGCCAAAGACAGAGCGGGGAACTTTACAGGGTGCAAACAGTTGACAGTACAAGAAGTTAAACTGCATTTGATATAACAAAAAAGTAGTAGTTTTATTTTGATTTGTTTAATCAATGGATAATTAAGGTTCAGTTTGCTATGCAGCATGGTTAAAAAACAGTTAACCTGTGTGCCAAAATCCCATCAAATGCATGTGGAAGGCAAGCAGCACTGGCTTGTAAAGATTTTTGTGATTTCTTTATCACTCTTCAATAAAATACACTGCCAGCTCAGGTGGTCTTCATTAACCAGAACACTGTGCAACTACAACACAAAGGGAAATGTAGAAACCAAGAAACTCCAGATTGAGAATAAATTTAATGCCATAAAACGGGGAAACTGTGTCACTTAACTTCAATCTCAACCCCCTCTTGTCATGTGTTTTACTGGAACATTCCAGTGAGACGCAGTAAGTGGACAGTAATGTTTTAAATCAGTCTTGACATGCCAGTATCCTTTCCATGCTTCCTCATCCCCATTTATCACTCACTGTGACACTTCATAATACCTGGGAATGTAGGGGATGGCCTTTTGGCAAAGGACTATAATGAGATTGTTTTCACCCTTCAGTGACTCATCCTGTAGACGTAAGAGAAGTTTGGCAAAATCAGGTATCATATTTTCTCAAACTGGTTCACTAACCAGATCCATTATAGGAGAACATTAGTACCTCATATTCAGTTTGTAGCAGCACAGAAACACCACCATGAGCTCCCAGTTGTACTTCACCACCTATCCAGTTTAACATCTGTAAGCCATTTCCACCTAAGAGCATGAGCTGGCCGTCTCTTTCTCCTCAGTTGTATTGTTTTAACAGTTGTCAAATGTTTTCAATCTAAGAGGGCACAGCCTGGCACGCTACACGCTGCTATACAGTTCTCCATGGATCTCTGTGGTAGATTGGGCTCTAAAGTTAAGCTCTAAGAGTGGTTCAGTTTATTGTGTGGAATATTCCGTTTTTTTTTTTTTTTGGTTTCTGGTGAGACAACAAATTTAGGTTGATGCCACACAGCCACTGGAAGTACTTTTTTTCTGATTTTCTGAATGCTTTCTGAAGTGTCCAACCTCTGCAGGTTGCTGTACTTTTGGTATATTAGCTTTGGTCAGATAATTTGACCATGAGCATATCACCTTGAAGTTGAAGTGACCAAGTACCAAATTCATCCATACTGTAAAAAAAAAAAAAAAGCNGTAAAAACATTTGTGTAGAAAATTATACTCACTGTCCATTGCACCCTGACAGAAGATGAGGAAAGAATGGTGGGGTTGTGCAGGTGGATGACCACCTCTCCGAGTTCTCTTTGAATCTGTCGATGGTCCACACCTTGACTGGTGGGAGGGATATCTGAGAGCAACATAAATGAAATTGAATAAACTGACCAAGTGGTGAAGAGTATATCAACACAAATAAAAAGGCCAATGTCACCTTGTGTTTTCACAGCATCAGAGATAGGACTTGGATCGCTAAGCCCATAAGCATTGGCTGCACGAACCAAGAAGAGGTAGACTGCACTGGGCTTGAGGGCCTTAAGTACAAATGACTCCGTTTTCACATGTTCTGCCAAGGTCTGCCAGCTGCTCCCTGATGCATGACTGCATACACATAACAGAAGAAATTAGATTGAAATAAAGTCTGAGTAAAAAGCCATGCAAATATTGATTTATTCATAATCAAGTTAAATAGGTTTAACCTGAAGGCTTCTATGACATATGAAGTGGGCGTGGCTCCAGAATTAAGATTAGGTTTCCAGGACAATGTGATGGAGGTACGAGTAACATCTGTAACCTCTGGTTTTAAAGGGGCACTGGGGATGAGGTTTGGGTCTGTGGGTCTGTTTGGTTGAACAGGTGTTCCAAATTCTACATGCAAAAAAAAATGTGCATTAGTAACTCCCGTATTACAAAATTTCTTATGTGTTCAGGCGAATGATATGTAAACAGCATCCTGTAAAAAAGAAGACAACTGTTTTTACTGGACGAACATTTCAAGGTTGGACTTTACCTTGGACTTCTAAATAGGCTTTCCATGATGCCTCTCCACTGGGAGTGGAGGCAATGCAGGTGTAGGTGCCTGTGTCACCGAGCTAAAGAAGACAATGGTAGAAAATTTGGTTAAATGCAAAGTTTTTAAACTCCCAACTGTTTTTCCCCTGACATAAAATACTGTTCCACTTCCTCCAACTGTCACCGCTCCTCTTGATATTAAAAAAGAAGTCTGTTTAAGGCAGATTTCACTGCCTGGTACTCTCTGTGTTACTAAAACTATCAGAAAGCAGCTGGAGAGGCCAAATGACAACCTATTTCTAGTGAAATGGAAAAGATATTCATAGCATCAAACATTAATTAGAGATCATTTCTTTTTATTTATTTTTGCTGTCCCAAGGGAAAAGAGATCGCTATCTGTAACAGACATGGTGACAAGTAGCATCAACACTGATATATTTGTATCTTGAACTTTGTGACAGTTATGAAATTTGAATTAGTTAAAAAAATGAGCTTCTATTGAGATTGACAAACCTACAGCAGTAGTCATAAAGTTTACTTATATATTATTTTTGAAAGTAGACAGCACTGAATAAAGCTCATATACTGTAAGTACCTTGTAGACATATAATACCATTTCCTAAGTTCAAAGTATAGGAGCTCATAAGAATATAATAAATACACTGATAACATGAACAGCTGTTAAACAGATGTTGGGATCTAAAATTAAAACTAAAACCAGTTACAACCAAGTTTCTTTTATTTTAAGCTCACTCATCTAAGAAAAACACAAACATTTTTGGCTAAGATCAAAACAAAACTTCCATAATGCTGCTTTTTCAAAAGATCTTGTAACTGAAAGGAAAACCTCTGCATAAGACAAATCATTTTAAAAAATGCTTTGTTTGTGATGCATAGTCTACTAAGGGTTGTTGTGCAAAATAAACAGTAAAACCAGGAAGAGATCAGTTGTTTGAATAATAAAATACACACACATCCTACCAAATCCCCACAGTGTGAATATTTTATTTTACTAAGACAGAAACCCATTAAATTCGAAAACAGTTAAACACATTGAAGTCTTAAAAAAAACAAAGACGGCACCTCAAAAAAATCTTTAATAAAATGCCGTCTGTGAGATATGACAAGTTAATTAATTTAAAGTGTCTGCAGAGTTTATTCTGCTTCAGCATTATGCATCACATCCTGTATGCCTCGCACCGGTGTCCCAATCACACTGCAATCTAGTCACTGCAAGACATGCCAGTATTCATCAGAACACCACAATTTGACGTGAACTCTGACCCATTGATGCTTCCATCTGGAGGACACGTCAGCACCCCCTGCTTGTCCCTGCCTAAAAGTGTTCGGCATCACACAGCCTGCGCATATGGACGAACACAGACTGACACATACGCACACACACAAAATAAAACACAACGCTTGCTGACTGACAGGAACTACAGAGTGTTCAACTTCACAGACTCCATTTCAAATCTGCGACAACTGACTGACAGCCTACTGAGTGCTGGGAGCTGGCAGAAACACATGCTTTATTTACCAAGCAGCAGGGGGTTGCCAAGCTCATTATGGATATAGTATGGACAACTTTGAAGTCTAGTGAAATGGAATCAGACATTGACAGCAGTGTAACAGAAAATGTTAATTGAAAAAGGTAAAAAAATAAAATATATCCACACATAAAAAACACTCATGCATACACCCACCCCCACATACAGGTGTCTTACCTTCGCATATCGTATTTGCAGTGCACCAGTATCCAATTGCTTGACCCTGGAGTCATGTGTGGACACTAACACGCCATCTTTCCTCCACAAGATGGTGGGGGTGGGGTTACCAGATGTCACACAGTTCATGACCACAGTACCATCCACAGCTACTGTTTGATTCGTTGGTCCCTGTCTTATAACTGGAGGTGGGCGGTCTGACACCACTGTGCAAAAAAGAAGCAGAATGGGCAATTGTAAGGATGGATAGAAGCCACAAATCTGGTGTAGCTGTGCTAGTGGGAACTAACATTGAGTCAATTATTTTCAGCTGAGAAAAAAAAAGACAAAAAGGATAGAACAGTGGACGGACGGACGGACGGACGGACGGACGGACGGACGGACGGACGGACGGACGGACGGACGGACGGACAGACAGACAGACAGACAGACAGACAGACAGACAGACAGACAGACAGACAGACAGACAGACAGACAGACAGACAGACAGACAGATAGATAGATAGATAGATAGATAGATAGATAGATAGATAGATAGATAGATAGATAGATAGATAGATAGATAGATAGATAGATAGATAGATAGATAGATAGATAGATAGATAGATAGATAGATAGATAGATAGATAGATAGATGCATTGGAGGGCAAAACATGGTCAAATGTGAGGAGAACTGTAATATACACAGAGCAATGTTTTCTTGTTCTTTCTTTATCTTCACTGTGTGCGGTTTGTCAGATTCCCACATTAGTTCCTCAACCTCCCTCTCATTAATATTATTATTTAATGCAGTATTGATGACCATTGCTGTCAGCTCTACTGATTTACCTGCAAATTACCTTCCAGGAGAAGAACTCAAATTAATATCAAACACAGTGTAAGGCAACACATAATAATGATGTATGTGTGTGCACATAGATCTTTAGAGTGATGCTGCGGTGTAATCTGTGGGCCGCTTTGTCTCTGCTTTTTGTGTAAAGGATGGTACAATTACTAAAACATTGTCAACATGACCTGTTATTACCGAATCTGCCTGCGGAGAAGTGGTGGCCTCAGAGTAGCCTGCTCACTTTAATAACTGTTATTATTATCCAGAGAGCATAGCAGATTGAGAGAGCAAGGAGCAGGGAGAGATGGAGCATACCACTGTAGGGCCTAAATGAGGAAGGACATTTGGTAAATGAAGGGATGAATCTAGGTGTGTCATAGACAAAGTAACAGATGATCAGATAACTGTGGGAATGGTGGGAGTGAGGCATAGTTTGTCCAGGAGGCTGACAGGGATTGGCTGAATGGTTAATTAAAGGACTCAGTCCAGACCTCACCACATAGCCACAGTCTTCCATCGGTAGACTGCAGCAAGCCAGCCGTGAATACAGAAGGAGATGTTAGCTCGTATGAAGCCAGAGAAGCCAAATAGTGAGCCATGATCTGAGTGCACAGGCACCAGCAAGTCTCTGTTCCTTGACAGGAACACTTCGAACCAGCCAGACCAAACCTCACAAACCTCAACACGGATATTAATATGCTTTGGAGCACGACCACAAGATTACAGATGAACAACATTATACTCACAAACTCAAGATTATCTAAAATTCCAATTTCTCTCTACTCATCTTTTCTTGCAGTCTTTGTAATTCTCTTCCCAACTTTGTTGCAGGCAAAAACTGTCTTTAAAGACAGAGATGCTTACCATCAGTAACCTCCAGTAGGGCCTTGGTGATCACACTGCCAGCAATGTTCAAGGCCTGGCAGCTGTAGTATCCCATGTCTGAGCGTTCAGCATCTGTGATGGTCAGATCTCCAGTCTGAGACACAGAAAACCGACTGGAGGGTTGAGGAGGTTGGTAAGAAAACAGCAGATTCTGTGAAGTACGAGAACAGAACAGGAATGTAATTAAATGGTATCAAAAATATGTCACCCTTTTTAACGTATTAATGATGCATGGGTATGAGGAGTATTGTCTACAGCAGCTGTCACAATTACCAGGGATTTTATCACTACTAAGACACGAGTAAAGGATTTACAATGAAATGTTGGCAGACCATTAAGCAAAGCCTCATACCCAATAAATGGATGTCTATTTAGAAGTCAAAACTCCCATCAGCATAAAAATCTTCGGCTAAGTTGAGATAATTCTTCTTTCTAACAAGACACATCTACCTAAACATCCTAGAGAAATCCCTCCTGCAGAACTATGCCACTTGATCCCTCCCTGCAAGGGGTCACAAGGTTTTATACTTAAATCTTATACCTCTCGGTGTGTAAACATTGTTGCAAGCAAAACTGGCTCATACTTGCTTCTTTAAAGGCCGTCTCATGTTTTATTGGATTGTGGTGTCAGTTTTAATGTAACATCTGTCTACAAATAATCTCCTTCCAAAGTTTGGAAGGAGTTTTGAAATCAAACCCAGAATTGTATGTCATCTAGTTTACCTGACTGCCTTCCCGCTGCCAGAAAATGGCTGGCTGTGGGTTTCCAGTGGCCTCACACTGGAAAGTGACAGTTCTGCCAACTCCAACCACCTGGTTCCTTGGTCTTACCACAAATGTAGGGGGCACTGTAGGACAGCCATAAAAATGGTTAGCTACTAACAAAAGGAAAATATCATTTAGTTACAATAGAAATGATAACATTACTATTGCCAAAGAGACATAAAGTGTATTTAAACATTTTTTAAGAGATGTGTCTTTTTCAAAATTCTACATGGCGAGAGCACAGCAGGTTATACAAGAGTTCAATTTAAATAAAAATGTCAAGAAATTAAAGATGTAATGACCATAAAATAAAATCTAATGACCAGAAAGAAAAAAAAAAACAACAAAAAGCTGGGTTATCTTATACTCCTCATTTGCATTGGCAAAGGCATGGACATTCAAATTTATATGGAAATGAGGAATAAATTCCAGCCATCTGTCCATGCTGACAACCTCAAATAGTGCAGGTCTCAACCAGAAGTCAGTATTCGTATATCTTAACTATAAAATTCAATCTTAAGCAAAGAAGAGTCATATAGTCCAATGACAATTATCAGACTTTTGTGGCAAAACTGGATTCTAGAGGTCATAAAGCAGAGCAGTTTACACCTATTATTAACTTATATGTTAAAAGTTTAAAATCATGTTTAAACTCTTTAAACAGAAGCTGTGTGTAACTTAGAAAAAGCAATCTTAAAACTGTCACTTATAATACAGACACAATTTGTCTACAAATAGGATGAATAGTTTTGGGTAAATGCATAAAATGTGAAAATAATACAATGAAATGATGCAGCTTTACCTTGGAGGCACAAGATGAGCTTACATTTATTTATTTATTTTACCCACTAATGTCCTTATGTCTCTGTTGCAAACGACAGAGACATGAGAGTTGACTGAAGGTTGGTGAGGTGATGGATGAAGGATGGAGGGGGGTTGTGACACCTTCCTGTCTCTGTCAGGGCGGTGAATAGGTGACAGGTGACATTTTAACTTACCAGACACAACTAAAAGGGAAACACAACAGCAAAAAAAGACACGGATGAATAAATTAATAATAAACAGCATGGCAACAAGAGGACAGATTAAAAACACAGCATGGTGTCCATGGGAACAAATAATTATGTTATTATTATCCTGTGAAAAAAGACATGTCACGTTTCATCCTTTACTCAAACTCTGGAGACCACATTTTGCATCCAGCAAAGAATAATGAGAAAATAATAATTACTGTGAGGAGTCAAGACTGAATTAAAATTAAAAATGCATATTCACAGGCAAACTGGGAAAATAGGCACAAAGATGACTATAAAAAAACACATACAGGGACATACCAGATGTTTTGTATGCTGAAGCACTATACTTTGCTTTTTCATGGTACCATCTGAACATGAATGTCCCAATGCTAGTAATGCAGTTCTGAGCACCCTAAATAGCAGCTGGGTTACAGTTCCTGAAACACAGCTTTGCATATTTAAGCCTGGCCCATAAAAACCCAAGGTGAATGTTAACTGTCAGTCTCCGGTCATAAATCTCTCCCGGCCAATCACTCACCTTATCTAATCTGTCTGCTTCAATGGCTCCCTCAGAAACATAAACGCTGGCAGTCAGAATAATGACTGAACCCTTCCTCCTCCCCCTGTCTATTGCTGGCCTTTAAAATGCAGATAAGGCATACATCAAACACTCCCAAAACAAGACACTCGTGACTGTCCATGTGAGAGGATTTAGACATATACACACAGTCCACAAACACACAAGCCTTCCACAACTCACATTCATAAGCTTTTAATTAGGTTACTTTATCTCCCCCACGATGCTCTGGTCACAGATGCTGGAGAAAACCGGAGAAAGAGGTGAGTTTCTAATCTGATCTGGATTCTTTGTTTTAGGTCTGTCGGTTGCTTACAGCAGTCTGTATCAATAAACTCATCAGATCAGACCCGTCAAAATTATAAACAGATAATGAATAAATATATAAAAGGAAAATAAACAAATAAAATAGTTAAAAATATCTCAGCATCACTTCTTATTGCGATTTGGACAGCTGTGATGTTCAGTAGAAACTATGAAACATGACAATCAACCTGAGTAAGACTAACACTCTTATATTCACATTAATTTAGTTTTATGACTTTGCTACTTTTTATTTTGTTCTGTTATTCTACTGTAATTGATTTTTCCTTTTTTATTTTTTTCTTGATTATTGGGAAGATTATTTATTTGCCTTTGTTATTTTTTATTATCACAATCTATGATTTTATGCATTAGTTTAATTATTGGTTTGTCTGTTTGTTTGTTTACAAGATAAGTATACATGTGATTGGATATGGATGAATTTTGCATGACAGGTCGCAAATACATAAGGACCAATTGATTTTGCGAGTCATCTGGATCACCATCTGGATCCAGGATATTTTTTTTGAACGATTTGTCATTATTTTGAGATCACATTATGGGGAAATGAGCTACCTGGCAGAGGACTGCACTCACGGAATGATTTTTAATTATTTATTTACAGAGAATAGGTTAATTTTTTTTATGTATTCAAAGCGCTTCATAAATAAATTGACACAAGGCTAAACAGAGCAGTAGAGTGTGCTGCTTGGTGGTTTCATTCTCAGCACCTTCACGAGCTTCACAAACATGTTCCATGATTGTTCAAGTCATATTATCTGAGAATAGACTATTTAGCATAATACAAAAAATGTTTGGCTCTAAACCTGAATTCAGCATTTATTATCGATGTTGCAGCGCAGTCACTACTGACAAGAAAGTTCCTCTTATTCTCACTCTTTTGGTAAAACTTCCAGGTCTACTTCCAGCACTTTTACATGGGTTATTAGCAAAAGTGCCCAGGGGGACCATAATTCTTTTCTTTTCTTTACACAAATCAGTGCTAACAGCAAACTTAACCAGCTGAGTCAAAAATAACAAATTGACTTCCTGACTTCTGTTCAATGCAGTCTGAAACAACATATTTATATTCTCATGGCATCCACTGATAAGGCGTAATTTACTAACTTGAATATTATCTAATCACACCAGACACAGGGAAAAAAAATGAAATTCCGAGTTTGTATTTACGTTTATTTATTAAAAGGTGTCAAGTCCATATCCATGACATTCTCGTGTGGCTTAAATTAATGATTTACAGTGAAAACATAAATAAAGCTAGTGACTTGGTCAATTATGCATTTATTAAATCAATCACTTGAATATTTTTCTTCAGATATTTATAGGTCCAGAGGAGGTGTAGTGGACTGATAAACACATGTGTAAAACAATAATTCACTGGTTAGGTTATATGAGAGGAGAATTCAGTGAAAGAAAAACAGCCCAAGGCGCCACTTCGACACTGTTGCCATTGTTCACTGACAATCTGACCACAGGAGGGAGAGAAAAATCCAGCTGTCCAGATTTTCTCCCAAAGACTGGTACTCTTAAAATTGCATGCCTGGCTATGCTTTGATGTAATATACTTCTATGAAAAGAATTTACTAAGGAAAAATGGTTTTATATATTAAACTCACTTTTTATATCCCGTTAAATTGGCTCAATCTTTCATTTATACGCCACACCGCGATCAAAATGAAACTCTCTTGCATATTCAGTGCAGTTTATCCCAAAATATTTGATTATCCATCTCATGACATGCCTTTCTTTGGCAAGAGTCCTCTCCCAGTAAATTACCTTATTCAGTAACACAGTTGTGCTAATGCAGAGGCTAAGCAATCTTGACCTGTTTTGATTTTTGATGCAGGCTAACGACAATGCCCACTAAACCCACAGACTAAACTTCTGCCCCCCACATCACAGCTTTCTTCACTACAACTGCAACAACTCACTACCTATACATCGTTTCTTCTGCTTTGGCCCATTTAGACCTACAATTACCCAGCTTTTCTTTCCATTCCTGTGCACGCATCTGTAATTAGAAGCATGTCATTTCCGAGCGTGGGACTGTAGCTTGCTTGTCTCTAATTAGCTGGACTTCTCAGTACCCACAGCCTTGCTGGCCTCTTCCATCCTGGGCTGGAGAAATCGTAGCGATCTGAGGAGTAACTGCTAATGGATCTAGGAACTTTGAAAGCTCATTGGTTTAAGCGTCATTTACCATCTGATTTAAACATTATGATTTTTACATTATGTTATGCTTTTATCTAAACGTCGAACGTAATATGAGGTTTCCCTAAAACTGGCTGACCCTTTCAGTTTTCTTTTTGGCTAAAGCAAAACTAGTTTAAATATTTTTACTTCCCAACTTACACAAGAAGGTGGACTGAAAGGGAAGATGTATGAAAAGAGGGTCAGCTCCTTTCAGAAGGGGATTGGCCTGAGGTTAGGACATTTAATTTCCATTGAGGACAGAGGAGGTTTTAGCATTTCAAATATGATTCTCAGTCAGGAGAACGAACAGCTTATTGAGCCATGCATCAATGCTGTTCCCTTTCATTAACTAACCTTTCATCAGGCAGAGAGAAAGAATGTGAAAAAGCAATAAGAGAAGTAGATATATTGATGAGCGTATTGGCAGGTGTACCTAATCTTGTGCCTCAAACCAATCTCAAGATTGCTGCCCTACAGAGAAAATCAGAAATTAATTGTAAAGGGTAGCCATGTGAAAATGAAGTATCTGTGTTTGCATTATGGGGGCTTGCAGCAAAAAAAGAAGAGTTGCCATGTCTCTTTAAATTTCTGCTGTACAGACTGATAGTGGTTATATTAATCTGACTGACCTCAAAGCAGAAATCTCTCCTCCCCCTCCATTCTTTTCACCACCATCACCCCCAGCCCCAATTCCTAAACCATTTTGCATCCATGGTGAGCCACCTCTCAAACACCAACACACATCCAATCTATCCATCCATTCCCCATCACTTATAATCTAAGCTTCCTCCTTTCCCCCGTCTCCTCTTGTCTCACCAGACTCCAAACATTCCTATTAGTTTGACATTAAATGGCCCCTGTGTTCCACTGATTCTCAGGAGGTTTTGGGGGGGTGATCCCACCCCCTATTTTCCTTGAATGGTTTCTTTCTAAATGTTCACACTCTGTGACCAGCTGCTTTATATTCCAACTGTGTTAATCAGAGGTCCAGTGGAGAGGGTCACTGGAGACACACAGGTATTCCATACGTTCAAAAATAGCACAGTAAGTCTTAAAACATAAAGGAAGCTAGGCCTCTTGAGAAATGTCACTTGTATAAGGCAAATGAAATCAATTATTGTTGAGTTCTTATGTGGACAGCTCTACAGCTATTATGGATTTTTGCATTCCTTTTTATTCTAAATCAATCAGCTAATTGAGAGAGAAGAGTTAAAGTAATGTGCATATAGTAGCAAAGCTGATGGCTCTTACTCCGCTGTAGCTCAGCTAAACTATATTTGTATCAAACAAATATAAAAAGCAAATTGGAAATACATTTAGAACAGTTCTCCAAGAGGCCATAAAACATAGCTTTTGCAGAAATTTAGGAACAGTAGCTGTGCTGTTGCTTACCGTGGATGGTGAGCGTGGCCGATGCCTCCGCCTTGCCCACCATGTTCTCTGCCACACAGGTGTAGGAGCCAACATCAGCTGAGATTACACGGCGGATCTTCAGGGTGTGGTCTTCACGGATTTCATATCTGATTAAAACAGGCACCATTGCATGAAATATTGACAAATACGTGAAAACAACAAAAGCAACCAATCAGAGAAGAGGAAAGTTGGTGAAAAGGTTACTGCTTAATAAAAGGAGCTAGTTGATGAGTCATACCTTCCTTTAGGCAGGTCACCATCATCTTTTCTCCAGCGTACAGTGGGAACTGGGTCACCACGGGCGTCACACTTAAATTCTACACTTTGGTCCACTAACACCACCTGGCTGCCTGGACGACGTCCAAAGCTTGGCCGCTCTGAAGAGAAGAAAGTAACAAATGAATCAGGCTGGATGTAGACAGAAATGTTAACTAACGGACACAACTAACCTTGGGTAATCAGGTTATATAAAATAATTCCTTCAACTATTTTCTGTAACAACCTGTGAAACCCAGGCCCCCGGTATAAGGGACATGGAGTTAACACCATACTGCTACTTAAAGGCTTTCTACAAATTTTATTAGCTAATTCACATTATGTTATAAAGCTAATATTTATTTTGGACACTGAAGGTCATTTATAAACTTCTGGTTTCTGTTTTTATGCCAACCAAATGGAAAATATTAAGAGAAACTGTACTAAAAATAAAAAAAGGCTAATTACCCAGTACTGTAAGTTCAGCAACTTCACTTTCGCGCTCTCCAACCATGTTTGTGCCAACACACACATACTTTCCAGCATCACTCTTACGGGCATTTGTGATCATCAATTTCCCTCCACGTATCTAGGAGAATAGAAAAAAATGGTTACATATTAAACATGGAGAAGTAAAAAATACCCCCAAGCTTTATATTTAAAAAAAATAGAATAAATCATATTAAATCAGTATAATATTTTTATAAGGTTTTTAATTTGACCTCAGATAGACAGAATACAGCTGATCAATGCATCTGTGAAGCTGTTTGGTATAGTTTCCAGTCAGCACAAAACCAACCTGTTCATTTTCACAGTAAAGTGAGAAGAGAAAATGTTTTCAATCCAACAGTAGATCCCTGAGGTAACACCTGAGGCACAACAGGACCACAAGTACTTCTCCAGTCATGTCAAGGTACTTGAGGACAGTTCTGTATATTATTGAATGGGAATGTTTTACAGAACAAGTTCTTGGATTTTTCCCCCTCACTGTGTGCATACAACTGCAAGTGAGAGCAAGTGAACACACTTTTAGGTAGACACAAACACCACATACACCTTGGGTAAATGTGTGTTTGTCCAGGAGAATGTCATGTCTGTTATTTCCCAGGGCTTTGATTACAGGCCAGAGGAGATGCTTTGTTCTCAGGCAGTCAGAAAGGCAACCCCAGCCCCAGCACAGGCCCCTCAGCCTCACTCTCAGCTGACAACCATGGCAGTCAGCACAGACACAGACAATAGCATGGTGCAGCGGTGATCTCTGTGCCCAGACAGAGCTTAAGGTTTTAAATACACACATCAGCCTTCAAGACCAGCACCATTACCTGCAAGCATGTAATCGATATCCTTATTAGAAAAGAGCTGACAGAGAACTTGACACACAACATCACAAAAGTCGTCTCTACCCGCCGTGACTACCATGTTAAGACGAATGATCCCACGATGTCTTACTTTATCTACATCAGAGCACTTTACATGTTCATGGGGTAAGCAGGGCAAATCTAAATGTGAAGAACAAATCTGGACAACAGATGCCTTCTTCTGGTTTTAAGGCATTCCTTTGCCCTTCCCATTCCAGTTTAATATTCACAGTAAAGCAAAAGGCAAGAGGACTTGAAGGGGCTGTTGAAGGCTGGCTTATTTAGGGCACCCTGTGGTGGTGGAAGGGTTTGAAGTATCATTATGTTACTGTTTGTTTGAGGAAAGGCTTAACGGCTAAAACACTGTGACACTCACAAAGGCCCAAGGTCAGGGCAGACCATACAGCAGAAAAAAGGGGGGTGGGAATTTACTGTTGGTTCCACAGGACTTTACCATGAGTATCGACTCAAGGCTCTGTCCACTCGGTCCATTTTTCTTTCTTTTTACCTCTGTTGGTGTTTCTCTTTCTCCCTGAGCATTTATTAAATGGCACAACAGCAGGAATCCTGAGATGGAGCTGAAATAAATGAATGCAGGATTTCTCTTTTCTCTGCATGCATGTCCTCTTGACACAAGACAGAGCAACAAAATGCTGACAACCCCCAACAATCTGACCATTATCCCAGCATTGCAGGGGAAATTGCTCTATCCTGTTGGCTTTTGTCTCATCATTTGGCATGGCTGATAATGCAAAATCTCCACATTCACCATCCTGTTTGCTATTATTCACACCACAATTCATTTTCTAAGCTTATTATCAGCTGTTACATAAAAGGAGGAGGACAATATGCAGCATTTCAGCCATTCATGATGCTAGAGACAAGCTCTCCCTCTGGTTTTAAGTGCTAACATTTGTTTTGTCCTCTTTGTTTACTCTTCTTTCTTTGTTTTTGAAATACCAGTTTAACCAGAATGAGAAGGCTATAGCTAGTTTTAGCTAGTAACACAACAGCAAAGCCACTCACCTTTATTTGCTACATTGCAAACCTTTAAAACATGGCTCACTAAAAGCCATGAACATATCTGACAATGCAGAAAGCCAGTTGTTGGATTTTGGAAACAGCAACTTGAGACAGACTAAAAAACAGAAGAGCTCCAGTTTCCATTAAATATCACTCCTGCCTTTCAATGCTGCACTATGCAAATGCAAAAAAATAAAATTAAAATAACAAGTATCGGTAGAAAATGAAAATTCCCCTGCAGATGCTTTGGGACTTCAGTGTGATCACCACTGATCACCAAGGAGACTGCATGTTTCTGCATGTTACACAGGACAAGGGATGAACTGAACCAGATATCTTAATGCAAGCTAGGTGAGGAGGAGGTCTCTAATGAGCTCAGCTGCTCATCGCATTGAGAAAATTTCAACCTCTGTGTTCCCTTTTCACTCACCGAATTTACTGTAACATAAACTAAGTCTGGACGTTGTCCCATTATTGTCCAAATTCAGTTAACGTGTGAGTCCACAAGACATCATCCAGACTTCCATCTGTCACCACAGTTGATTACACATCTTCAGATGGTCATACATGATATCTAGCATGACTTTTAAAGTGGTCATTTGGGAACACTCAGATTGTGAAGTTCTGTGCTTGACAGGAAGTTTACAGTGAGTAACACCAGCTGTTCAATCCCTGTTTTCAGTTCCACAGAACGGTCAACACTGCTGCAGGCCACAACGGATAAAGTCTTGAGTCTGTTGTATTGCACATGCAGGTGGCAACCGCATGGGTAACAGTTATTCAAAGCATTTAAAGGGTTATATTTACAAGAATAGTAAAAGAATAGTGAAGCATTAATCCTTTTATTCCAATTATTTCTTTCAGTATTTTGATGTAAGATGATGTAAAAACTAAAAGGATAACAGATAGAGTACATTTATGAAGATCATTTGTTTTAAATAAGTTTAAACAAGTAGTAATGACAAAACGTCATCATGTTTATTATAATTACAGTCCAAACTAATAAACAGATATAGCCATAAATTAGTTTTCGTTTACCTAAATTATTTCTGTCTTTCTTTGAAGGTTTCTGTTTAGCAGCCAAACGTAAACTCTTAATCTTAGCTTAGAGAAAAATGGACAAAAAAAATGCTGCTGTGTTTGAGATTTAACTTTAGTTTTAGCTTTAAATGTCCAACCACAACTTTTCTTTGTTTGGAAAACTGTGTATAGTTCTGTACTTATGGCGGCTACTGAAATTGAAATGAATCACTGATTTAAAGCACATAGTTGTTGGCTGATTTCTCTGTTCTGTGTTTAAAGCAAACACATGCAGCTGACTGATACTGTAGTGCTGGCATTGCTGTTGGTTTAATTAAGGTTGGCTGCAAATGAAATAAAGACAGTTGTTTAGATTCTGCAGCTGTTGCTGCTGAGCTGCTTCCCTTTTTGATTCTGGTCAGCTCGTCCGTCTCTCCTGAAATATGCTCCTCCTGGTTGAGCTCATCAGCAAACCACTAATTAATACACAGCTGCTGACTAAAACGAGCTAGGTCAACTGCAACCTGCATTATTAAAGGTTGTAGTCACCAAAATTGTTATTTTGGGTTTAGGAATTCAATTATGTGAGTAAAAATCAAAACAAATTAACCTTTCAACAAAAGCTAAAGTGATGTCATTCCAGTTCAAACATTTAAACATCTGTTTAAAGCCAGCAGCTTTTAGACAACAACAAACAAGAACAGTGGAGAATAAACTGCCAAATACTTACAGTGATCCGCTCATCTTTGTCATCAACATTTACTCCATCTTTTTTCCATGATATGGTGGGTTCAGGGTGTCCACGAGGAGGCTGACACTCCAAGACCGCAGGCTCGCCCGCTGCCACAATAACATCTCCAGGGTTCTGTCGAAAATCATCCCGTAGGACTAGAAATAACAAGGAGAGAAATAAAAGAGGAAAATTAACCAAATGCCAAATTGTTATAATCTAGAAAAAGAACAGAAAAGTAAATAATTAAAGATGCATAAACCATCTCTACAAAGGCAGTAAAGAAACTCTCAGCTATGTATGTTTGTATGTGCATCATTACACTGGACATACTGACACTGCAGGTAATACTGATCAGAATATTAAACAAATGAACAGCCTGCGTCCCATCCATAACCTTAACTATAATAAAACCCATAAAGGTGACATCAGCATTCCTCATGATCACGACCTTCCTTTTTGTTGACCGAACACAACAGGAAAACCACACACACACATGCACACACACACACATTCACCACACAATGCTCATCACATTTCAATCATCACTTCTTCATCACTTTCCCACATATTTACATCACCTGCATTCATTCACTTGTTCTGACTTGACATGGTTGGGAATTTATATCAGACCCAATCTGCCATCTCTGCCTGCTGAGGACCAGGTATCATTCTTATTTGCATTGATTTTCTCACCTGGAGGTGATTTAAAGAGATGATGCACCCTTGGAATTTCATTATTAGGATATAGGAGGTCTACACCCCTTTGGTTCCAAGATCTGATTTATTGATACAAAATTCATGATTAATGCATCTAAAATGATGATCTGAGCAAATTCCCGATTTCATTTGGGGTTCAGTAAAAAAATAAATAAATAAAAGAAAGAAAAATGGACTGACTTGAAAATTACAAATAAACCTGCTTCATGAGAGCATCACAGTAATATTACTAGAATTTAAGTGACCCTATTGAGCATGAATACTTTCTGAAGGTAGAGAAACAGTCCATTTATTAACAGAAGGTACATTTAAAAGGGAAAAAAGAATGAAAATCCAAAACAAGTTTCCTTCCACTTACAGTGTGTCAGTTATTATTTTTTCTCCGCTTTAGTATAGATTTTTTAAAAAGCCACTTGAAAACACTGCTTTGATTTTAAAAGTCAGGATAATTACATAATAAGATCAGTATGTAGCATGTGTGCAGTGCTAAATATATAAACAAACTGGTTATTGTCTTTTTAAAAAGTCTGTTGTTGTTCATTTTCTTATTTTTTCAAAGGATGCTCTGAAGTCGTCTCAGTCAGACATCAAAGTCCGGCTCACTGAGGTGCCCCTCATCATTTGACAACCTACAAATTCCTTAGTAAACCCTTTAAGCACTTAATGAGTCCATCTAAGAAGCTGCTTGTTGCTTCTTGTAATACTCAGTTTTTCAGTCCATTAAAGTTTTTTTTAATTTTTTTTTTTTTTATAAAACATTGTGTATATCATGATAACTTCCCAAGTCCTTTCCTGCCTCATTGAACCCTCATCTGCCCAAGTGATCATGCCAATTCATATACATTTTTTTTTAATCTTTTTTTTTTGTAATTTATATGTTGGTGATGTCACCAGTGAGAAAGAGGGACTCTGCATATCCCCACATCTATTTTCAGAGTGCTTTAAAAGCAGTTAGTTGTTTGATGCTCTACATTTTCTGCACTCACTCGGATCCATCTCACACTCAACACTGCAGCTGTGTGGTGAGTTCATTCTGTACGGTTAACAACAGATCGAGTCATTCAGGAATGCAACTGTAAACACTAAACATCCGATCCATTAGAGCCCGTACTTCCATCTTAAGAAACACAGACTTTATTTGTATCAACAAAGCAAATCGTTTCTGACGGGGATTCATGTAAAATACATCAGCCTTGAGTATTAAAGTGAGTCTTGCCAGCTCAGACTTAGATCATATTCAATATAGTTGTTTTTTTGTCTTCTTTTGTAACTTTGGGTTATACATGCAATAAATATAAAAATCTTCAAGAAAATGATTAACTTAAGAATAAAAAAATAAGAATTCTGGGGGAATAATGCACATTTTGATAAATGCATGGGGGGAGGAGCTTAACTTTAACTGTGACATTAATTACGCACCATCTCCTCTCAGTGGGGTCTCCATCCTCCCCACTGGGATCATTGTGATTCTTTTAGCCAGCATTCACATGCGTTTGTCCCTTTGTATAATAAAAAGGGATGTGCAGGAGGGGAAAAAGGAAAGAAAGAGATAAAATGTTGAAGGCTCGAGGGGGAGCTGGCATCCTTCGGTGTTTACATCAACAGCACTGTGACCTCCAACCCTCCTCACCGGCACTCACTCCCCCACCTCACTGCCCTCCCTCCTCCTCCAAACCAACACCTCTTTGTTATAAACACAGCTGAGTGCAGCGCAGCAGACAGCCCCGAACATCTGCGTAGTGGAAAGCAAATTCCTCAGGGATGGAAGCAGAGTGAGGAAGGAGGAGACAGAGGCAGCCAGACAGTCTCCCAGACAGACGCACGGGCCCAGATTTGGATGGGGTAATAAGCCTCAGTTCCTTTTCCTTGTTACATGCTGACCTGTGGAGGAATCATTTACTTCTGGCCCCATGGCTCAAAGAAGACATCTAACATTCCTCTTTCCATTTTATATGTGAACAAAGTCCTGTATATCCCAAATTTTCCCATTTTAGACTTCAGAATGGAAAGAAAATGCTCTCACACAGTTTGCAGATCGTGTACGGTGTGGTCTGTATCTGAGCTTTGGATAATGAGCCTACTCCATGACTCTGTCTCTCTTGTGAGCCTGCAGCTGTCCCACTAGCAGATAATATTTCCTGGGCTATTAACAGTGAGGTCAAGCTCACTGTGTGTGTGTTAAGAAAGATTTTCAGTTTGTAGTTTAATGTGAAAATGATCTAAAATCACAGGTCCCAGAATCTTTCTTCATCCTTGGTTCAAGAAAAAAAATGCTGATGATAGAACAGAAACTATTTTCTCCATGAAAGATACTTTGTAAATGAATCAGTTCTGCACTAAATTTTCTTTTCCTTTTTGCTAAAAAAAGAGCTGACAGCAGGATAAGACAACCATACTTATCAAAACAGAAGTTTAGTTCATCGTCTCAAACATCTGTTGGGGCCTGCCAAGCTTCATCCAACCACGCTCCACTGTACTGTATTATGAATTACTCCCAAGGTCTACAGTAGCAAACTGGAGCTGTGCTGATGCAATTAGCTGCCATCATTTTTTAAAATCCAAATCCTCTCTTAAAGGTCAGCAGGGATGGCTGTTCCCAGCTCTGAAAACTCACAGATTCATCACCCGCACAAGTTATCCCCTGTCCACATGCGCACACACACACACATGCAGTCTTTTCCTCAGGAAATTGAAAACAGATGTTTAAATGTCAAATTAAAATGAGATTCCCGTGCTGCCCCTCCAACATTAATGAAAATGGAGACTTAATGCCACACACAGGTCCGGGTGGAAAGATCAGATGAGCTTTGTTTTAAGGAAATTAAACCAACTAACACGAGTTCCCAGCAAATCTTTGGAAGGATGCAAAAACAAACCCACCAGGGATTTAAAGGTTTATCAGAAGGCACACAGAGTCAACCCTGCAGAGACACAGACCACAGCATGGGTCTCTTTGAATTTTTTTTTCTTTTTTCTTTTCTGGAAACAGAGTGGACATGGCTAACCCCAAAGGCGAAGCAGAGTGAATGATGAGACCACAGAAAATGAACAACAGAAGAGAAGAAAAATGCATCCTTTTTGTCTTTCCTTCAGGCTTTGTGAAGGTAATTTAAGTCCAACTTCATATGCTTCACAAGCTGCAACCGAAACGGTATATCAGGGAACCAACAACAAATATTATCCTAGAAAATTCAGCAAGTATGAATCCACACAGAACAATAAACAGTGTGAAACATTAAAAGGCACAGCGGCCCCAGATGTTCATTATTTGAAGCTTCATTTACGGCACCATTGTGCTTTCTGCTCTCATTTATTTTAATTTGTAGATTCATTAAGATTAATTACTACCAAACCTTATGTTTATAACTGTTAAAAAAGCACATAAACAAACAAAAAAAAGACTAAACTTTCAAACATGTTTTTGTCCCAATAATCCAATTTACAATAGCTGAAACCTCCCTCTTTCTGGTCAAATGACAATATACTGTCACAGATGAATCTGTTTCTTCTTCAGGTGTTTTATTTATGCCATAAGCAAGAACCTGCCTCTCTTGCACTGCAGCTATATTCTCTTCCTCCATTCTGATCTTCCTCACCTCGCCTCCAGCTCTGGCCTGGGAGACAAGCATCTCTCATTCTCTTCCACAAGTAACTCCCACTTTGTCTTGAAATTTCTCACTCCCCTCTCAACATGTGACCTCTTTACCTCGCCTCTGTCTCAGCTCACACACACACTCAGCAGCTTACATGAAAGACCAGCTCATGGCAATGGTGTGTTAACCCGTGGTACCACACTGCAAAGGCAGCTGCAGGTGGATAAACTGCCAGAGGCGTGCGCACAGTGAGTGTGTCTGTTTGCACTGCATGAAAGTGGAGGATCGCCAGAGGGTGGGAAGATTTAACAGTATTCCTACAGTATTGTGAAGAAACTCTGTTGCCCCCCCGACCCCGCCATAAGAGAAACCGCGAGGAGTGACCTCCTCTGTCTTTGTCTTTCTGGCTCTCATCTTTCTGTTTTGAGCTCATGCCCTCTTGCCTACCCTGCAGACACTAAATCTTCTCTGGAAGTCCAACTGAATGCAAGATGCAAAGCGCCTACATCTACTGTTTGAGATTGATCATTACAGACATAAACTTCACAGCTTTGAACACATATGCAACTGACAGGGATTTAAATACTGTTCAAGTTTCTTCCTTTGAGGATTTAATTGATAGATTTTTTTATATTTGTTCTAATGATCTCTATTTAAGTTATCATGAAAACATCGAAGCTCCCCTGAGGACCCTGACTTTTCATATAAGGTCACATCTGCAGAGTCACATTGGTTAAAAAGTGCTTGACAATCTAAGTGCCTGTTTGACCGTGGGACATCTGTGGAAACCTGTAAATATGTCAACAAGAACAGACACCATTACCCCACTGGCCTTTGGGGTTTGCACCTGCACACTCCAGATGTCATGAGGTCATCATGCAGCCTATAATGCAATGTTGTGCTACTGAACAGAGACAAGATTCTCTAGTTATCTCCTGTAGGTACATAAAACAATCTAATTTGTCTTTAGAAGTAGTTTTACATGCATCTGAAACATGGCAGGATTTTTACATGAGAGCCATAGTTGTATAAGAATCGAAGTTTTACTCTCCGTTTGCTCATTGATATTCTGAGTTCAACATTTTAACTTTTTTGCAGATTTCCTTTCTTCCAGTGTGCACTGGACAGATGGTCCACCTGTGTGACCTCTTTCGTGTTTCCTGCAGAACATTTCAGTGTGCAAAATATGCGGAAGAATATTAACTGTGGAACAAGTCTGGACTGAATTGTCTTCCCATTCTCATGAATATTTTTGGTGTACATCTGTAAAATCTGTTACATTCCCCTTCCTGAGGTAGTGATACAACTGAAATCAAAACTTTTAGCAAAATAAAAGTTTTACTTTCACTTTTATTTCATTTTCAGTTACATTTGAGCTGAAGAAAGGCTTGATCAGGTTTAAGATTATGACAAGTGGGATTATTCACCATAAGCATTAAATTCAGCATATGAGAAGAATGTTGCTTTCAAATGCAACACAAAGTGTCTGAATCAAGGAAGCCAGAGTTAATAAATTGTGCTCATTTTGTGTTTATATGTGGGACCAATTTCCCCATATGAAAATTATATAAATGAGAAAATACTACGTTTGAAGTCAGATGAGATGGTGACACTGTATTTTGATCAGCAGAAACAGAAAGGGTACATGTGCTAATAATATAAGAGATAAACATAAATGCAAACAATGATGTGAGGAAAAAACTCACTCTGGTGCCTGAAGAATTATGTTGATGAGTGAAGTTGGGCAAGTTATTTGGGGGTAAAATGTATTTAAACTCCACTTTGCTCAGTGTTTACACCTGGCACCGTCTACAGGGACAAGCCTATAAGTGGCACAGAAGAAGGAATGTTTACACTCGTGTTCCCTCAGAGAGACGAGAATTGTTTCCTCTTCTGCCTTAAACACACATAGAGCCATGTGTGTTAATATCTGAGACTAATTATGTCTGTACTTAAAGAACTTTTTTAATACTCTAACACACACACACACACACACCACATAAAGGAAATTCTTCCCCTGCAGCTGTACACAGAGAGACCATTGAGTGCCTGTGTTTGTTTAAATGGTCATAAGTCTTCTCGTCAGGCTTGAAGGAAGATGGCGTTCGGCGAGCACAGCGAAAGGCACGAAGGGCAGCGGGGAGGCAGGTTTATATGAGTGACTGACTGAGTGAGTGACTTGGCACTTCGTAGTTCAATAAACAGAGCTGGGTTGATTAGAGTGATGGTGAGCAGAGGTTGGACTAAAATAAAGAGTGTTTCCAGTGCTGGAGTTACTCAAGCAGGAATGTAGATTAAAAAAAAGACAATACAGCTCATGAACTAAGTGTTCTCCTTCTATTTGGAAACATTACAACAAAAGAAAAAATACAGATTCCACAAAATCCAGACAGAATGCAAACTGTGTGTAGCAGCTTTATGAAATTGTCACATTCAAATTCATTGAGTGAAAAACACACAAATATTCATTTGTAGATTTTATGGCAGATGAAGTACGGCAACTTATAAAATGGGATTTAAATGGCGTTTTGATTCAGAGGAGTTTGGTACTTGTTGAAAAACAGTGTTGAATGTTGTAGTTCCCACAAAGTTTTCACAAGATGCAAAGGCAACATTAATTATTATTATTTCTTTTTTTTTCTGGGGCACAAACCACATGCCAATGAAATGTATTCTGTTTACATTCCTTAACGATACTTTACAAGGGCTTCACAGTGCAGTAAAACTAATAATGGAGATAAATGTGGGAGAAGCAGGTAAAAAAAAAACTATTTTACAAGCAGAAAATTACTCTTATTTGTACTGATTTGGCAACAAAAGTTTTCCTAATGACAGACCTACAGCAAAACAGCAGCAGTCAACACAAAACTATTTCTTATAAAAGTCGTACCTGTAAAAAAAAACTGTGTATTAGAATCTGGCAACAGAAGAGACTGGAGTATATTTTTAGACGAAAGTGGCCCAAAGAATTCTCATCAAACCTCAAGCTAAAGGAAAAAAAAAATGTTTACATAAAATCCAAATTGCTTCAAAATGCACTTAAAGAAAATACCAAGAACAGTGTGTATATATTTTATTTTATTTTATTTTTTTAACATTGAACATTTTAGATAGTTCATCCGTAGTTGTTATATCAGATAATTTGAATATTAACCAATTACAACTATATCCTCTGATTTTTTGGGAAAGCTTAAGTCGATACATTTGTTTAAATTTTGATTGATTTCACAGTGTTCGTGTATCTGTAAAAGAAAAATAGGTGATAAAAGCACTCAGGTCTGAAGACACATTTTTCTCGTAAGAAATAGCAGATTTTGTGTCCTTCATATTAAAATTAGAACAGAGATTCTGTGAACATTGCTGCTGTTGTTAATGTTTTTAGATTAATATTCCACACAGTTAAACCAGACATTTGCATGATCAGATACTAACAAAAAGCTTGTAACATTAAGTGAAATTACATCTTAATAACTTTGTCTTTCTTTGCTCACTTCTAAAGTTTGATTTAACATCTTTAAACTGTGCAAATCACCCAGAGTTTTCACAGTGTAATATGATCTCAGAACACACAACTAGTGTGTATTAGCAAATTGGACACACATCATCACTGAATGCTCGTTACTGTAAATCCTTTTACCCTGTGAGAAGCAGCCATAAACTAGAAGAGCAAATATCTTGTAATTTATTTACTTCTGCATAATTCACATCACTTCAGATCACAAAGATCAGTTCACACTGTGAACAGATTATGTTTTCTGACAGTATCTGACTGTGAGCTGCCCTCCAGTCTGTGTGGCCCCACTAGCCCACCTTCTTCCAGCATCTGCAAAGACGAGGACCTTATTAAAACAATCTTTCCAATTAACATTCCAGGCTTTCGGAGCCCCATCAGTCCTCCCCCATGAACCCCCTCCACTGCGCCTACAGATTCAGCCCCTACTCATTTTTACTATGACCAAAACGCTGTGTGAGACCCACAACAACCATAGCAGCCTTGAACAGGAGTGTTAAATATGAGGCAAGTTGTTTTCCTCTTGCAGAATTGGGAGCCATGTGGCTGTCTGTTTTTATATGCATGTTTGTTTGTCTGCTCATCTGTTTGTATCAGATACAAGAAATTGAGGGACAGAAGGGGGAGATGCATAATGGATAAATGAATTAGTACCAGTCAGAAGCAGACAGTCATCCCAAATGCTCCTAATAGAATGTGACATGGATGATATGGACTCATTTGTGCACAGTGAAGAACTCATGATCATGTGCAGGAGGGTGTCTTGTAACAGGAGCCTGTCCACAAGCTAACTCAGTTAGCCATGCAGAGAAATCAAATCCATAAACATAGCACGCCTTCCTGCAGAGTACCATTTGACCTGCCGCTTGCACTCCATCAGACCATTTTGGAGTACAAACATCTGTTGCAAATCTTTTCACTTTACTATTATTCTGAGATTTCACAGCTAGATAAGAGGACATTCCACAGTCTCCTGCTCATCCTCTCAAAACAAAGCTATATTATCCACAAACAGTGGAGATTGATACTGTGGTATTATATAGCAATGCTGTGCAAACTGGGCCAGAAAAGGGGGAATGAGATCCTAGTGTTGAGGAGATGAGATGTTTAAAGTGGCAATCGGCTTCTGCTTGTCAGCTCCTGCACCACACAGGTTCGCTGGATGCTTCAAGTTTTATTTCCACAGATCTGACACACTGCAATATGTTAGAGTCAGACATTATGGGCTGTTTGGTGTGTTTACTGGTCTTTCTGTTCTTCCAAATGACTTTACTGCCGATCTGTTTTGACTACGCCTTATTAACATGCACTTGATGAAATCCAGCAGGCATGTGGTGTGTCTCTGTATAGCACATGCTAAACAAACTAATTTAAAGCAGAAATTTGGGAAGTCTCCCTTTCATCTAAAATTGATGTCATGGAAATGCCAGCCTAATACACTTAAGTTTCCAATAAGAGTCTAATCTGATAGAGGTTTAGGAAGCAGTAGGAGCAAACAACAGTTGTGGAAAACAGTGCATCTTGGTTGGGATAGGACTATAAACTAGGATTACATCAGCGGCTGTTGCAGAGGTGACCGGCGGAGGGTAATATGATATTGGCCATGCAGAGGGAAGCATACGGGCTCAGAGAAAAACGAGGAAGGAAAAACACAAGGGGAGCCACATGTAATGCTACAGCAGATCCCCCTGCCTTTCGTCATGGCCACTTTCATTTCCACCATCCCGATCCTCTCTCCAATCATTTTACCAGGCACAGGGGAGACAGGAGAAGAAGGAAAGGACATGGAAGAGAGAAGTGAAGAGGAAGAGGTTGTATAGGTTAAGTAAAAGTGGAGAGGTGGGGGGTCCTCCAGAGATATAGGGCACAGGAATGCTAAAAAGAGTGAGACAAAGCAAATAAGGGTACTGATATCTAAACATGTGCTGCAGGTCTGGAGGGGCACATGTTTCTCTGATCAGCAGCTGTCCCCCTTTCAATGGTTTCCACATGGACACTAAACTCTGCCAGTTGGGCCATAAGAAGATGAAAAGATGCCATAACCCTATCTGAAATGGGATCTCTTACAGTGGGAAGTGATACCCCAAAAATCGGGATGAGGGAATGCTGTCAGATACACTACTCCAGATACAGATAAGAGTTGGAATTTCATCTTCAGCTCTTGTCTAACAAGTGAGTCCAGACTTCTGTATGATCACTGCCAACACTTTGGTGCTATAGTTTTACACTGTACTTATCAACTTGTCTAACATGCAAAACTGAGCACCGCTGATGCCAAGAAAAAAGTTTTGTAAATGTGCCAGAAATTATCCTGATCCCTGTGAAACTGACACCGTGTAAGGTTTCAAGACTGCTGTTATGTTCTGAATTATCTTGCTTTGATTTATTTGGTTTTATAACTATGAGGCAAGACAAAAGAAACATTATGGCATTCTTTAAAAACTTTTTTGTTTATGGGATATTTTCCTGCTGTCAGTGTCCCTGAAACATCCTGGGGAGTTGATTTGTTACCTCTCCTCAGGGTTTAAAGCCAAACCCAACAACATGTAAAATTTAAAGCTTCTTCACAAAACCTGACTCACAGAGGACTCGGAAATATCTGCTAGATTTATAGAGGAGAGGGGAAAATCTTTTCCTGTTCTGAGGTACTACACACTTTTTTTCATAACCTCCCAGAATTCAAGTTCAGGAAGCTGAAAACAGCCTGATGATCAGAGACTAATATCAAAGCACTTCCTTTGTGTATATTCTGAATGAGGATTTTGGTTCCTTAGATTTATTCTAGCCTGAGTTCCAACTTTATCCCCTATCTTTTTCACAAGGTTTCCATGTTGTTCAGATTGTAGAAGTAATGAGAAAATGGTTTCTTTTCAATTAAATATACAGTATATGTCAGGACTTTTTTGTTTGACAGATTTTTTCTCGCAAATTTCAAAGAAGTTACATCTGTCAACATTCATAAAATTATGATATCTATATGACCAAATAAAATTGTCAGCAATAACTGTCGTGATGATGCAATACATTAAAAAAATACTAAGGCGTTGCTAAGAGAACATGTGCTGTCTGAGAGGACACTGAAAGGGAATTTTAAATACTTGCTTCATATCGTTTCAATCCAATTCTCTGCAGGCTCCCTTTGTAATATAGTTACTGATTGATCTTCAAAACATCCACATCTGAAAAATTAATATGTGAACATCTAATTGTGTTCCTCTGAAACTTAATCCTTTCTGAAGGGAGGATAATCCATGGCAAGGGCGATACAAAAGCTATCAAATGCACAGTGTAATGAAATTATTACAGATGAGTTTTTAGTAAGTTTTAATTTTCTATTCATGACTCATTCTGCTTTTTATTTTTTTCCCATTTAATTCAGTTGCAAAACCTGTTCTGCAGCATTGCTTACAAGCATGAATGTTACTTCATGAGAAATGTTCCGTTTCTAGCCCTTGAAAAATAGGGCTGTTATTTTGCTGAACAGGTGTCTAAAGAGACACTACAGATGCCATTTCATACTTCCAATGCAGCCGTGCGTCATACAAAAATTATTCTGAAAGAAAAGAGGAGCCCATCTGGTGCACGGAAGGGGGGGGATCTTGGGAAGTTTAAGAAATGGAGTAGAAAGAAATGGCAGGACAGGGTGAATGATAAGAGATTTCAGGACAGGAAGGCAGAGGTGTGTTGGGTTGTAGCACATGTTTGAAGTGTCCTGCCAAATGCAGATGCAGAGATGCATAATTGACACATATCTAGTTAAACTAAACTTGCAGTTCAGTGCAACCATGTGCACATGCAACCATCCATCCATCCATCCATTTTCTAAACCTGCTTCTTCCTTTTCAGGGTCACAGGGAGCTGGGCACGTGCAACCATTATTTTAAAAGCTGCCAGGTTGTGTGGTCAGAGGTACGTCTCAGTAGCACCTGCTGAACCAACTGGTAGATTGCACTCATTGATCAGTGAAGCAGAGTGTAAAACAAACAAGAAAGCAAACAAGCCCTCCCTGATTCTGTCTCCTGGCATAGAACAAAGTATGATACTGTATTAGCATGCAGGTGAGGAGCCCCCATGACCATCATCATATGCCTCAGGAACTCTTCAGCAAACTGAACATCCGTTGTTTTCAAGCCGATAAACTCTCCATTCAAAACATCTTTTCTTAGATGAGAGAACATGCCTCATATGGGAAGATATTTCACCAGAGCCCATCATCAAATAAATCCATGTTTAGCTTTTGCTGTGCCCAAAATATGCCAGAAAAGTGATGATAAGAGACCATGCAACCAAAAGGCAACATTGTGCACAACAAAGGAGAAAAATCAGATCAGGGCTATATGTGATGGGACTTGTTTTCCCCAAGGAAAAGCTGATGAGGGTGCTCAGTTTTTTGTGCAACAGAGGAAAGTAATTCAGACTAGTTCTCCTCATTTGGGTGAGACTTGCCAGGAAACAAAGGTCATACGGGTGACATCACTTCAAAAAGCATTTCCAATATTCCAGTTGCATATCTGTAGGCCTTTATTAACTAATTTCGCAGATGAAAAATGTTTCATTCATTTATTATTGTCTCATCACTTCTTTTACCTTGACTGTATAAAGCACAAGCACCATTTAAACAGCAATATACCCCCCCCCCCCTAAAAAAAAAAAAAAAAAA
>SSNP01000017.1:2639691-2706626 GCA_006937955.1 Pachypanchax playfairii | reverse complement strand
AAAAAAAAAAAAAAAAGACCTTGCATTAACCAACAAGACAGTATAAATTCAAACAGTGTGGCACAAAGATAAAATAAAAGTTATATTTTCTAATAGATAGTTCAAACAAAAACCATTTTTCCCCTGCACATTTTTGGATCTGTCCTCAGAGTTCAGTCATGAAGAGACAGACCCATGCAGTAACACAGTTCAAATAACTTCTATTGTCTGAGTCTCCACCATGTTGTCTATATCTAGTAGAGATAACATCTCACCAAACATTCTCTCTGACTTTTTGGGACCTCTAGAGCCTGTGGGAGGCGGCACACCTGCATTGCAGACAATAGTAAACGATTCTATAGGTTCTGCAGGTCTTTGAAGTGGCGATGGATGAGAGCTCAATACCTCAGGCCCTCTTTTATCACAAGCATCATTCTGTGGTTTCAGTGTGCAGTCCTAGTGATGAGAGACGGCTTTGAGATAATTCCACCAGAACTTTTAAGGACATTGAAGTGTTAGGTTGACCAACAATTCCACATCAGACAAGGTGCTCATATGAGATGTACGCAAACCCATAACTGTGAGAATGTCTGAAGGGCATACATGCTGTGGTACTCCACCCCTCCAACCTCCGGTTCATAGCTCGCTTAATTAGTAATGGTTCAAATATCAAAACAAAGTCAATGAAAACAAGCAGAAGGAGTTGAAGAAAAAAAAGAAAACTTGAGAGATGTGGTGTGTTTAAGCTGGACACTGAAAACCTAGATGGATAGTAGAGTATAGCCCAGCCATCTTTAATATCATGATTTTTATCAGAAAACTTAAGTATAAACCCACTGCAATATATCAAATCATAAACTGAACAGATTGTTTTATTATTATTGTAAAAATGTGTCAATCATACCATGGCAGCTGATGGATATATTTCTCCCAATTCAACAACTTTTAGAGTTGTTTTTATCTGTTTTTTCCTGCTTAACTTTGGTTTCTTGTCAATTTCTGTCTTATTTGTTCACCTCCCACTAGACTTGTTTTCTTTTTTCTATTTCCTCTACTTCCATCTGGTGCAATGAACAGTGTTATTCCAGAGTAAATATAACTGAGAAAAAAGCTGGAACAAGGCCTGGAAAACGAGAGCGTACGTCACAGTGAATGACAGGTGTTAAAGTGAAAGCCTCACTTCTTGGCAAGTCTACAACAAAGCCAACTGAACTCTAACTAGGAGAAATTGCAAGGATGCCACGTGGTATTCCAGTGCCAGCTCTGTCATCATGTGGCTGAAAACCCGACTGGTACTGCCCTTAAAGTCCCAGTGTCGGACCCTCTTATCTGTCACCATCTATTTTACTCTCTATGCTTAATGACAAATCACTGGCACTTGAAGGGACTTATAATATGGATCGCAGCAGTTTAGCTGTGCTTGCCTGAGCATGATACTGTAGAAGTCAGTGGGGACAGAAGCAGTCAAGGAGGTGCATCCTCCCTTATGATGACAGACACGGGCGTACAGGATGTCTCAGCACAGAGATGAATAATGATCGCTGTAAGTTTGTTTCCCTTCTGACATGTAGATTTTGGCGTACTAATGTTACATCTACATGATATTAGAAAAACATGTGATTGCAATAGTGTTAGTGAATATTATAATGACAATATGAGTTGAGATAAATCCACATTTTCTTCACTCCTCTCCTTTTATTTTGTCATCGTGATGCTTCCAATTATGACATATCTTAAAATCTTAGTTACCATGATGTTTTATTCTTTTATTTATTTCAAACAAACAATTTCACTACTAAAACCAATAAACACAAAAGCTTCACAATTATATACAGTTGATGAGTGAAAGGGAGCTGGAAGAAGAAGAAAACCATGTGACTTGTTCCTTTTTCAGTGATTACAAACAAATTCCATATGGCCATACTTAAACGTACCTATAGAGTTTTTAAATTAACCAAATCATTAAGTTTTAAGATCTTGAACTTAATAAACAAGCTGTTTATATGTTCGCTGATATTAACTTTATTCAAATTGTCATAGCTTTTCTTGTAATTTAAACAGAATTTAGTAGTAATCACACATATATGTCCCTAAATATTCATACAATAAATCAAATTTGGAACAATAAGTGAAAAGTACAGAGTGTTGGTAACTTTAAAACAAGTTTTGCTTTATTTAAAACGGCCTCTGAAAATCTATTGTAATTTTTTTGTTACATATATTTTATAAAGTTTCCATTTAAGTTCATGAGTTCACTCATTATTTTTTAGATCCTGGCATTTTGTTTTATTCCAATTTATGACAAGTTGTCATCAAACTATGTCTTAATTTTGACATTTCTCAAACCATATTTTCTTTCCTATGGTTATTTTAAAACTATTCCCAGAAAAAAAAAAGAAAGAAAAAAGGTATTAGTAGTGTCTGCAAACAACATAACCCTATGTAAACACTACTGAAATATGTTCAATTATTTGTTTTTAATTTGTGTTTTAAATATTTTAATGCTGAACATGTTTAACAGCATAGTTTGCAATTTATTTCTTAAAAAAGCTCATTTGCCAACTTGCTTAAAGTTTATCTGGATAAAACTAGATGGTTTATGGATAAAATGTGAAACCAACACACCAGACTGAACTTCCAACTGAAATATTCAGCTAATTCATTTTAAGTTACACTTTTTGATCACAATTCAGGTTGCCAAGGAAATGAGTGTTATACATTTTGGTCAAACATTTATGTGTCCAAGTTTCCCTTAATGACTCTCTGATTTATAAATGAGGGAATAATGTGCACAAACTCAGGTTAAAAATGATTATTTGGCAAGAAAAAGCTCATCCATGTGAATAAGAAAGATTTGTGGACAACATTTGACTCGGTCTGTTCTCTTCTTTAAATGCCTTGTGTTTTGTATCTGATTCACATTAAGTAAAAAAAAAAAAACAAAAAAAAAAAAACAAGTATGGTGTCCTGCTCCAATACACCCAGGCACAACGCCAGCCACAGAGAAAGAAATAATCCATGAAAAACCTCCCTGATGCCAAATAAATGACTTTTCCAGTACTGACGAAGAAGTCCTAAATTCTAGGAATAAATGATGCATGATATTGATTTATCATCTTGACCACATCATCTTCTCTTCTTTTATGGATTCCTGTATATACAAATGCAGCAATACTTGACAAGCCCAAGTGAACTCTGTGTTAATCTATACTGTGTGATGTACTGTTAAAAGAGCTGCTATTGTTTTGAGTAAAGACAGACAATGATCAACTTGAACAGTGTAATAAGAGCAATCTCTGGCTATTCCACACAAGGCAGAAGAGGTTTGCCCAGACTGAAGGGGCCCTCCACCTTCTCCTCTGTCCACTAAAAGCCCCCTGTTCCTGCTTCATGCATGGATCCTCATCCACCCACGCCCTGCATAAGCCCATAATGAGCCCTAGGCTAATGGATACAACAACACAATTAACGTCAAAAGGGGCTCTCCACTCCACCCTGCACACAAGCATTCAAGAAGACACTCATTGTGCTGATGTGTTTTTGTATTCTACAATATGAGCTTGGCCACTCGTGCCTGTATATTGTGTGAGTGTTTGTGTGTCAGGACAGAGTGAAAAGTTCCAGCAAACAACCCTTTGACCTACAACCTGAAGGCCCAGTGTTAGACAGCAGCGCTGGCTTGCACTTAGTGTCTCTGGCACAGAAAATGTGGCAGGTCACTATGAAACACAAAGGCCACAAACACATAGACATCATCCAAGATGTCAAGCTGGGCTTTAAGTCTTGACAAACAGTACAAAAATAATAATAATAATAATTTAGCTATATGCACTGCATTGTAGTCAAAGAAATACAAGTCATATTTCCACTCTTAACAGGTTAGCCACAACTTACAATAACAACTTCAGAAAAGCAATATTTGCTTCCAAATACACTTCATTCCAGTTATATTTCCTACACAATGTCATGGTGGTTGCTGTCCTGATATATTGGTCTTAATCTTTCTCTTTATTTTTGAGCCAAGTAGAAAATCATTCTTGGTTTTGTGCCACTTTGTTTTGCCTTTTCCCATTTCTGACAACTATTATTCTATAAAATCTGTCAGTATTCTTTCTTTTCATTTTTTTAGCAGAGCTCAAGCATTAATTTTTCTTTTGTCAATCATATTTTATCATATAACATTAATTCAATATAAAAGCCAACCTTAAAATGACATATAAAATATACCTTCCCTTTTTCAAAGCTATGCAAAAATTGTAAGATATGGGTATACAACATGAACTTCCACTCAGTCCCTGAACGCCATAGCATGACTTCCTCTTCTCCAAAGATAAAATAGACTCTAATGTAGAAGAAGAAAGTAACTAATTGACCAGAAATCACAGCTAATTGGCCAGTACTTAGCTTCTTCCTGTCCCACAGAAGTAAAGACACTAGGGAAATGTTTCCTCCTTCCAAATCACAGAATACCACCAACAAACAGGCAGTAATCTGGGGTGGGAAGTGTGATAGTGGAGTGAACTGGTATCTGCAGGGTGTGGAGGCCTCTAGCTGAGCCACTGGGCACAGCTGAAATGTTTTTGCTCACCCTGCTGGCTTAGCTGATACACATCTCTGTCTCTGATATTTCCCACTGTGAGGAGGCTTTTAAACCTCTCAATCGTTTCCTCAAGCAGAACACCCATCAGTGCAGCATTTTTAGGTCTCATCATCATTCTTCTGCATGTGAATAAACATGCAGGTGTTTGAAAAAAGCTATTTGATGCATACTCACGTATTTTGTCTTACTTTAAATAAAGCTTGACAAGAAAATGCAAGTGATATTTTAATGTTTATTTCTTTATTTTTCCATGATTTCTATATTCTGAATCACTGACTCACCATTTCTAACAGCTGTTTTAATTTTTTCTGTGACAATTTGAGCTAATTGCATTGTGTCTGCACTCACCAGAACAATGTGTTAATGTGGTTTTATCACTATCCCAAAGTGGAGAAAAATAAAATAAAAATGCAGATGATGATTCAGGTGTTTCATAGAGGTGCTACGGTAGCGTAATCACAGCTACAATTTTGTGAGAAATATAATAAATGAGACATGATCCTTGAACCATGGTGGCTACATGACCTACATCTGTAGAGTACAGGAATGTTGATCTTTATCTACAGTAATGTAGAATATGGCCCAAGGATGAGACAAGTCATCTTGGCACACAATACTCTCTCTGTTATTCACTGTAAATTTGTCATTCTGTGTTTCCAACAATGAGAGGAAACTTCAGAGCTGGTAGACATACTTAGATAGAAGTGGTAAAAGAGTTTGCTTCATGTTACATTCAACAAGAAGAGCCATGAAGTATCTGCTGAGAGCACCAGGCAGGGTTGGTTACATTAAAGGCATTCCGGTGAACCCTCAGCACTCGACAGCACAGGATCACAGTCTCTGTTTCTCCCTTCTAGACAGATGCCAAAGTCATTGTTTTTCCTAGCCTTCTTTTCAGAGGGAAAACTTGATCCCAGTGACTGGCAGTGTCACCACTGGACCCTTGTCATTCAATCCCATTTCCCTCCTTTCAGGAATGCACTTCAGTCATTCTTTTGTACACTCCCTCTCTCTTTTCTGTAGACCACGGTGCCCTAGGCAGTTTGGGGGCAGCATGCAGAATCTTTTCAACCTTCCTAGTGAAACAGGATACAGTGACCTGCTCTCTGTCCAGTGGTCTCTATCCCAGCTCCTGTCTGCTGAGTGTCAGAGATCAGGAACTTTGGAAGGAGACTGAGCTTACAGGGTCACAATTATTGAGCTAGGATTTAAATATGATTCTAGTATGACTCAAATTGTGATACTCTGTCTTTGTTAAGCTGAACAGAACTTTCAAAACCATCTAATTTGCTGCTATCATATGCCATTCAAACAAAGCGGCCATGACAAGCCAAGAATACCATATTGTTTCTCAGCATGGGACATAAAGAGTCAGTTTTTATGTTTTTTAACAAGTAATGACAGACCTGAAGACTACAAACCAACTCCTCCCAATCCATTAAATGACAAAAGTGTGTGTGGGGTACATATTACAGCAAAGGTCCTTCAATTATACAGGGAAACATATGACACCCCCACCTCATGAGCAATGACTCTCTGCTCGTCACATTAACATAAGCTACGTTTACCACGCGAGCTGCAATTTGTCTGGAAAATCTTTCTCCCCACAGGTTTATTATTGCGACTGCGTCCATTACAACCAACTGAATTACCATCACAATTGGTTCAGCATAAGGTACAGTGTTGGCAGTCTTTAAAAGAGTAATTGAATCCATTAAAGCAAAAAAAGAGAGACTGTAGGGTGGATATTCTTTTGTGTTCAGTCAGCATTAATGAGTGTTTGTAGATGCTCGTCATTTCCTCTTGACCTTTTCATCCTCTGCTCCTGCTGCAATGCTAAATTGAAAGCAATTAAGATAAAGTTTCATAATTTAATTAACTACTCTTTGGAGCATATAATGACAATTTTAACATGAGCAGTACTAAACAAACATCTGGGAGTCTGTCAGTCTGTCATATACATATTCCTGTCAATACAAACTTCTTTCATTATAATTGCATAAATTTGAGAATATTTTGGGTTCATTTTTATTCTTTATAATCAGATAAAGTGTCATCTTTTAACCAGATAACAGTCAATTTTTGCTGAAAGAGCGTTACATTAAAAAAAAAATGAATTAAAACAAAGAGGTCAATCCAACTGGTCACCACATGTAAACATACACACACAATCATTATTAAGTCTCTTAAGCCTTGGAGCACCTACAGCACACTGCTGTGCAGCTCATTTAGTCTGTCGTTAACAGACTAGAGAAGTGTCCTTTGTGAGACTACAGACAGAGAAAGACTCAGAACATTTTCCTTTTGGTAAAATGTTCAGCAAAACCTGGGGGTAACTAAAAATGTCACAATAAATTTATCTTAATTGTACTCAGTTATCTGTGATTTCTATGGCTCAGTGTAGAGATTTGTGTTTTTCGAATGATAGCCTAAAAAACCTTTCACTAAAACCATGACCTGTCTTAAATGGTGGCCCTATTATGACAGTCTCCTTCAGCATACATCCTTGCAAAACCAAGCTCCATGAAATTGATTATGGGCACACCTGGACCTCATTTGGGACCATTTTTTTCCCTCTCGCCTCTTGTCAGAAACACAATCTCTACACATATATTACTACAGAAGAAAAAAAAAAATGTCTGTCAAGGGTATTAAAGTGTATTTTAAAACAATTCCTAAATTAAAATATTCCATTGACTTAGAAAAAAAAAATACTTATTTTTTGAGATATGAGACATCCATGCTAACCTTTTCAGAGCAGCTGTTGAAAAAGAGAAAATAAATCTCTAAATAGGAACAATGAGAAAACAAAAGGAAAAAACAAAGCCAATAAGAACAGATGAAACATTTTCAGATAGTGAAATAGTCACCATATTCACAGTGATTATTTCTCTATGTTTGATTAACAAACCTTCATTCTACCATCTTATTTTCTAGTCTGTCTTTAAAAAACTCTCTATTCTTCCTCACACTGAACCCCATCATTAGTCTCAAGGTTACTGGGGTGGGCACAAGGACATTCCTTTGAATAAAATGGCAATGCTTGGCTGCCGGCAAATAAATGGAGATGTTTTATGGCTGCTACTGACAGCATAACTGAATGAGATGACAAATCTGTCACCCAGGCTGCTCAGAAAATGTTTTTAATTGCTTTGTGGGGTTATAAGACAGTAATTAAGTATGGCAGAGCGGGTTCTAATGTATGTAACTACCTAAAATGATGGAATTCCAGTCTATGCTTTGGTTATTTCAGAAATCAAACTGTTGTCTCACGCTACCAGATCTTCTAGAAAACAGAAAAAAAGGAGAAAACCACTGGTGTCCGCTTTAGACTTTGCTTTCAAAGACAGAAACTCTCTAGGGGCTCCCACTTCTCTCAATCCCTCCATTCTCTCACCTAACCAAACCTCCCTTTACTACTGACTGACTGGTAGCTACGCACATCAGCTGATAATGTCACAAAGCTTTTCCCTAACAGGGTTGCCTTCCGGGACAGTTGGACTGCGTATATGGCTTTTACCACCGATTGTTTTTTTAAAGATCAACAAATGCTAACTTGCGTTTCTCTGGGTCCATCTTTTTAGGTTTTTCTTGGTCTGATTTCAAAGATTGTCTGACCTTGCCCTCAGTGAGCTCAGTTGCAGGTGAGTTTTCTTTCACCTGCTTACTTTTAAAAAAAAATCTCTGCTTGGTGCTCTAACTGCAGTACATGACTGTGAACATTGTGGTTTTTGATAAAATCAATGCCATTTATGTGCAAATAAATCACATTACAAAACAAACGTTGAGGGTTTTAGAGGGTTATATGATTATGTGGATAAGGGACAGGGTAAGAATAGCTAATGACTAATTCTGGTGTACAGCTGACTGCAAGGTGACCAATCACATCTCTCCTAACTGTTGTTTAGCATTCTTCATAATTAGAAGCGCTGAAGCATGCCAGGCATTCCTAATTGAGGTGTTTTACACTACTGGCTGACACCATCAGTCAGTCTGAAGCCAGTGGTCCTTTCCCAAAGGTCAACAGCTCTGATCTTCTCTTCCTTCAAAGCTGGTCCCTTCCTGGAAAAGGGGGCGTGTATTGGTGGATTCATCAGAGTGACAAAACCACACATTTCCTTGTTTTGTTTATCTCCTCATGCTCTACCTCTGTGAGCCCCGCCAACTAACACCGATGTTGAGTACTAGTTAAACCTCAGTGCGGTATAATGACAGATGACTCCTCTGCTTTCTATACCAATGAAGATGAATGCTAAGTATGAATTATTAAGGGCCAGAGCAGAGCAGAATATTTTGATACTGAACCCTTCATGAATAATTCCAGCAGCCCCCCACCAACCCCTCCAAAATGAATTACCTTGTTCTCCATGAACTGCAGAAAGAGATGCTACACTGTGTCTCTAGAGATACAGGCAGGGGAGAGATGCTGGTTGAAATACTGTACTGGACATAAAAATTCATTTGGTATTGTGAGCGAGGCAAGAGAAGCATAAGCTGAGAGATGTGTTTGGATGAGGGCGGATTGTATATTCCCTTTCATCTGCTGGTCAAAGATGTGTCCGCAGAGAGACTCACACTGGGATGAGAAGTATACGGAATGCAGAGGAGGGCTGGAAGGAGGCAATGATCAGGAGGCGAAGGTTGGGGTTGCATGTCCAATTATCTTGCAAGCAAGGAGAGAGGGAAGCTGGCCAATTAGAGGAAAAGGGGGAGAACCCTCTGTCAAAGACCTGGTATACCCCACAGAGAGAAAGACTGCTGGACAGAAACACAGCCTACAGCAATATGAAGAAAAACAAAAGAGGAGGAAAATTGAACAAAATAAGCTGAATACAGTGACAGGTATGATGAACTGAGGTGCTGATATAAAAAAGCTCAACATTTTTCTTATACCTTCTCTTTTTTGTTTGTTTTCTTAAAGTAGTTCTAGTGTTGGAGATAATTTTAAGTTAGAAATTCTTACATTTTCCAAAATTAAGAGTGACCAAATGCTTTTCTAATAAATATTTGAATGCCTTCTTGGTGAATCTGGATTTCTTTGGGAGAACGCAGAGAGGGGAGACAGATTATCTTCCCAACTAACTGTTTTTCTTTGTTTCAAGTCCAAATCTTAAAGAGGCCATTCAATTAAAAAAGTTTTTTCTGAGGTTTCTGCTGAATATTTTAGCTCCATAGGTGTTTTTACCTTCATAGTGGGTGTGAAAACAGGTCAATAACTTATCTTTCAGTTTTTATCTCTCAAACTACGCAGGTGGCGATAAAACCCGAGTTCTCCCGAGTTCAAACTACCTGTATCTGTTTCGCCACAACTCTTTTGCTCATTAATATTCATCAGCTCCCGCAGTTGAAACCACGCCTAGCATGCTGCTGGCTAAAAGCTGAAGCATACGGCGTAGCAAACTGGAAGAAACTCATTGCGCTGCTGCCATGCGCAGCGGGAAAGGAAACAGTATGCCTTGCTCTTATAGGTTAGTTTGTTAGCCAATCTGAGTCCAGCAAATTTGCATAATAAATATTAATAAGTTGCAGCCGAAGCCAGCCGAATCTTGACGCAGAGAAATTGAAAGGTCTGTTAATCAGTGTTTCCTAACGTTTTTTAGATATAAAATGTTTCATATTATAGGTTAATACTTCAGAAACAACCACAAAGTCATGGGATATGTGTGAAATGGCCTCTTTAACATCAAAAATTATTTTTAAAAATAGTGTTTTAGATAATAGAACCCATTTGGAAGTGTTTTTTTTTTTCAATCTTGCCAGTATTTTCTACCAGTCAATGGTCTTTATCACTGGCAATTAATATGGACTAATACTGTTTAAAGGAGGATTTGTATTTTTAGGAAACTGTTTACATTAATAAATTTAACTAAAATGATAATTGTGCTAGTATTATTCATGGATTGTCCAGTTTTAAGGAATGTACAGTAAAATAAAAAGTTAGACTGTATGTGATTAGTGTCAAGCAGTTCATGTTTTTCATTTGGTGGTTCAAGCTCACATCAGCAAAGATTTAAATCTGCTGCTGCATCAGACCTTTGCTGCTGGAACTTTGACATCTGGATCAGAAGGAATTGATTTCAAGTTAAACACTCAAGACAGCACTAAAATCCCTTCTGTGGAGACAAGAGGGAAAATAAACTAAGATAAAACATACAATTACAATATCAGTTTAAAACAGAAACAAAACAAAAAGTGAGACTCAGCTTAAATTGTTGTGTTTGTTATTTTACTGAATCTGGAAGCTTTTTGTTATTGTTGTTGCCAAAAATTCAAATTTTGCACATGTTGTCCTGAATGACAAGCACTTATGTATATTAAAAAGATGTCATAAAGAAAACATTAATGTCTACAAAACATAGAGATACTACAGATAACATATAATAAACCTTTATAAAAGCTCTTAGAATAAAATGGTACGGTACATGGGTTTTAAAGATTAACAAAATGCACCCGACTAATTAATTACAGCACATTACATGACATAACCTTGTCAATATGAACGACAACCTCCATTTAAACATTTTGTAGATGTATCTGAGGGAGATTATTCACCATCAGCATATGGATAAATACTTGTTTACTTTTAAAAACACCGCAAGAGTTGGGTGAATTTGGTCCAATCATTCACTTGCATTGTTCGCTACTGAAAGCAGTACAGAATGATAGAAACTGACATTTAATTATTTTTTCTATTGAATCTATTGAAAGCTATCTCAGGCTGCATGAGGATTATGATGTTAGAGTAACAGCAGTCTGCCAAATATTGACTGAATATTACTCAATGGGTTTTTAACCATATGTATAATAACATATCACCACTTTCACAAAAAGCCCTCTCTCCTACTGTGAGTGTTTATAAGCTTCGTTTTAACTTACAGTGAGCTTAGCTGTAATTATTTTCTGATTTCCTTAAAGGAACTTGTCAAAGTCTCTGTGGATTAAATCCAGACATAAACAAAGTAAAAGATTAAGTCCTCCTTTTATCAAAGCATCATATTTTTCTGGAAATATTTATGTTTTTATTTAAATAAAGTGGGGCTGTTTAATGCAAACCCTCATGCATATCTGGCACATAGAAAAATTAAGAATCATTCATTGGTATTTTCAAATAAAGAAGGACCTGAACCAGTTCTTTATGTAACAGTATTTGAGGTATCTGAAATGACATTATGTTTCACTTGTTTTTCCTCTCCATACTTTTATTTTACAAACAATATAAAAATAATTTGAATTGTTGAATTTACACATTAGCACCAAGACGGGATTTCTCTTTAATCTCATCCCATGAAGAGTTAGAGACAAGTTAGTGCAATAAAACATTCCTCAGACATTCATCCAAAACAACCACAACAGAAATCAACCCCTAACATTTATACATTTATACCACCTCAGTTCCCAGAAACCCCCCCATTCCAACAAGCAAAGTGAATGTGTGTGAAAAGCCATAGACCTTTGCACTGACTGCAAACACATTAAATTTGGTAACTTTCATCTCTCATCTTTATGCCCTGACAATGCAGAGTGATTGTTCAATCACTTCAGGAATGTCTGGTGACTTCTCAATGTCTCATTTAAGTCTCAGCAAATTGAGGGGTTTTGAGTTAAACAGGACTGCACTCTGCGGCTGAGTCAAGTCCAAACAGCGGATCCTGTCGTTTCAGACCAGCTGTATAATTTCTGACACCACAGGAATGGAGCCACAACTCCAAACTGAGACAATGATCACTCGCTTTGCAAGACGTGCACTGCTGTCTTGAGGCCTGACTACCATTTTACTATCACACTCTGTGATGACAGAAAATGGTCTTCACCACAATCAAGAGCTTGGCATTTTCTGTCTAGGCACCTGCATCACAGATTATCATCTGCTTTCAAGACCAAAGGACAAGCCCAATCATCATCAAAGCAGCAGCCTCCATTTCTGTCCTGCAGGAATGCTTCTCGAAGATACAGAGAAACATTTAAGGACAGTACACAGGATATTACAGACCTTACTTCTCTAGTCTTACAGCTGGCTCCCAGTACAAAGGCCCTTGTAAGCCAATAATTAGCCACAGGTCCACTTCACACGCTTGCCTTGAACCCTGACCTTTTTTACTCACCACTTCTTCCTGTGAGCACATTTAACGTCCTGTTGTAAATGGTCCTTTGATCAAGAAGCAGGGCAGATGTTTAATACATGCACAGCCATTAGTACTTCTTTGTGCTTTAATATATCATAATTTGGAGTTAAGCAGACAAAGGTCAAAAGAGCACCAAGGCCTGACCTGGGAGGGCCCATGGTGCTTCATCAGTGGTCAGTCTTTAACAAGACCCCTTAAGGGGACATAGTAAGCTGGCAAAAAAAAGAAAAGAAAATTATACTGAGCTGCTGGGCAAGATGTAAAGCAATATAATTTACCTCACTTTAGAAAGAAAATGAAAATGAATGGAAAATAAAGAGGGTCATCAATTTCCTAAAGATCTATGCCACTTCTTTTATAGCCAGTTTCATATTGCCAGAGCACAACTTTGTCCCATACAAATAACACTGCTGAGTGAAAAGTAATGCAGCCTATTCTTTCATGATAAAAAGGTTTAAAGGATTGTTTGAGCATTACAAAAAAAAAAAAAAAAAGAACACTACAAATGTAGAAACCCCACAAAGAAGACAAAACCCAACATTAACTAAAAGCTAATATTAAATTGGGATGCATTGACACATTGGCTGCTGGGGCTTGAGATTAGTGAATGACCTTCCCTCTCTCTTTAGCCACAGCCGCCCCATTACAACCACTTTAATAATCATCTCATGCAGTACAAATCAGTCTTTTCAAAACACACCCGGACTAAAACTAAAATGCATTAAATGCTGAATTTTAAAAAGGGTCAAAAACAACACGTATTTCCCAAACATGACTTATCAGCTGAAGTTAAAGCACAGGCGATTTTAATGTAATAACACACACCAAAATCACAACAGTTGTAAAGCATTGGTTGTAAGAGTAAAAACATCCATGCATTAAAAGTTCTTATTCAAATTTAATAACAATAATTTCATGTTTTACATATATTAAGATTGAACGTTTGTCATGTAGTCCCAAAAACAGCTTTTCATGGCCCTCAGAAATGTCTTGATAAGTGAATGCCTCTGCTTTGTACTGAAGAAGAGGTTTAGTTTTGTTGTCTTTTATGCCACATTTTAATCTGATAAACTCCATTAAGAGATAAGTCCTTGCTAAGTAGTGAGAGTTTAATAATATGTTGTTATTTGTTTTCTTGATAACGTATCACTCCTTATCCTCTTTATTCTAGATCTATTCATCACATTTTATCTCTACTCTGAGTGTTGTGGCCCTCAGATTTACATAAAATGTACTTTAAAGAAACAAATAGTAAAGTATTGACTGTTTTTCTTTATAATGTAGAGACTAATGCAATAAAAACTGTTGTTAGTGGCTGTGTCTATTTTAAGTTACTCTACTAAAGAGTGGAATTATAGCCGCCACACGGATTGTTCCTCTCTAAATTATCTGAAGAGCAATAGTTTGTTTAGTGTGTTGATATGGATATTAAACATCACATCAATAAGAAATCCCAAGTCTGAAATCACGTTATGTATAAATCAATCTGATGCTATGCAATAATAAATAGCTGCATGAAGCGTTCACTCAGCCATTCATCATCTAATAATACCTGATTTATGCAGAAACATATAGCTGTAATAAATGCAGCCTCTTCCCTGGAACTCAGAAGACACTGAAAAATTTTCAAAGAATAAGATGTATCAGGAGAAAATTAAGAAAAGGAGAAGCCTGTTGTTTGGCATCTGGACAAATAAAGACTCAAATCATCAAGCCAAAAAAAATAAATAAAAGAAGGTGGACTTGTAACTTTTTGAATGTAACAACAAGTGAATGTATGTGCATGTGTGTGTATGGTAATGTGCAAAAGAGAGCAGCTGTTAACTTTAAAACAGCATCACATGCACACGCACCCAGTTTTTGAAGGAACTCAGTCACTACATGGAGACACATCTATAAATCTTCTGTCTCCTCCTGTTCTTCCAATATAATCAATGATGTTGAGTTCAGGTCTGCATGAAGGATAAATCTACATGATTGTTTCATTCTGCAGCTTTTCAGTTAACTAACAACATCCTACTAAAGCAGAACAACAGCAATATTTACATGTTTGTCTCATCAGAACACCCAGACCCCAGAAGATCCCTGACCTTGTGCACGTGTAACAAACATTGTTTAGAAGGAAACTGATGTTCACGTCACACATTGATGTGATTCAAATTTTTAGATATGAAGGATGATTGACAAATGTGTCTTTTAAACCCATTTAGATGTGAAAGACTCAATAGTCATTTCTGACTAAAGATACTAGGAGAAAGTTGTTTTTACCGAAAAACAAAAGCAATGGTTATTAAATGAAGCAAAGATGTGATGAAAACAATATTATTTGCTCCTAAAAAGCTTCTTTTTAGAAAAGGGAAAGAGGGAAAATGTTGTTTGTTTCAAAGAGAAAAAAAATCAAAGTAAAAACAAATCAAACAAAAAAATAAAATTATCTCACAAATTGTTACTTTTGATGTTTTGAATTTTCTTTCACACTTACTGAAAGTTTTACAATAACATGTAAAAATACAGGATACTAAAGACAAATGTCAGAAAACCACCAATTACAAACACCTCAGTGGATTTTTTGCAAGCAATGTCCTTAATCATCTTCAATTTCTAAACACAAAACACAGTATTGGAACTTCATACTAAACTTTTAAGATATTTCTACACAAAAAACACTTTTCATGATTTAATATGTAGCTTTAATATGTTGTGGTTTCATGTTTGTTTTGATTCTTGCTTTTTTTTCAGTATGTGCAATATGTAGAAATCCCTTAAACCACATCTAAATAAAAAGCAACATTAAAATCTCATTTTAGTGCGGCTGATCTTGCTTTTATTTCTACAAAAAGTTCAAAATTGAAAACTTCAGCCAGTTTGGACATTTGTTTACCACACAAGCATATTGACCTAATGTCAAAGACGAGTTTATTTTGGAAGCAACTTTTTATGAGTAGCTTCAACGGCAAAATGCTAAAAAAGAACTGACCTCACTTATTTCATGTTATGAACTCCCACCTTTAACAAGATTATGTCAAACTTTGGAGAAACAAAAATTTAACTCCTTGTGACCGTTTTAACACCAAAAGACAAAATACGTGACCGTTCTTGTAATTACCAAAGCAACTATTATCTACATAGTCATTTTTTTTTTTTCTACTGCTCTCCTAGAGAGATGATCATGTGTACACGCATCATGTGTATATCATGTTTAAGCGAGCGAGGGAATGCTCTTCCAGTCTGCAAAGCATTGGCTTCCTTTTATATGTAATGAGGCTCATGCTATGCAACTGGTCAAAGTGAATAACACAGAGTTGAGTGCAAATACAACTCACTACCAGCTGCTTGGCTCACTGGATATGGAGTGAAAAAAACAAAAACTGCTGCAAACATAAGAGTAGGGAGCAGATAAAATGAAGCAGTGTTCCTCCAGGATGACAGATGTTTGCATGCAGTGCCAAGAAGAAAAGGAAGAAAGGGAAACTGCATACAGCAAAACACACGATAAACCCACCTCCATCCCAGGTAATGATATAGCAGAGCTTCAAAATGAGTAGGCGCACAGAAATGTGCGGAAAGACAAGTGAGTTAAATAGAGAGGAAAAAAGGAAGGAATTACTCACAGATATATTTTGCCATCAGCTGCTTTTTTATTTTTTTATTTTTTCAAATGAAGAAAAAGTTACCAAAGTTTCTTTTGAAAGGAATGTTCAAAAGAAGGAGGACATCCTTAAATGTCTGGTCCTCTTTTATTGTAAACCTAATTATCACTAACATATCTGGCAGAGAACGAAGCCTCAAAGAGGTGTTTTGTCAGAGAAAATATATAAAAGATGAAAAGAGAGAGAGGAGGAAGAAATATTCACTTTGATGAGAGCACATTTATGCTAGTTATAGGCATCTCCTCCTGTGTTGTATTTTCAATGCCCTCCCTTCAGTGTGACTTTTTTTAAAGGTTTTCTGGAATCTCCCAAATCCCTGCCAGCAGGAGAGCTGCTCTGAGAGCAACTCAGCCCCAAGGGCTGTGTGATGGCACAATGTTTGATCCAACAGAAAACTGTCTAAAAAAGTTTTTTATAGTTTATATCAGTTGCTACCTGTAATACACATACTGACATTACACCATTGAGTAAGTGTAGGGGTGTGTTCAGAGAGCTCAGTGCAAAAAAACAAGCCATATTAAAGGTACAGTTGTTTTATCTAATGTGATAAAAACTATGTTCTTATATAAGTGTAATTATATTTAATGATCAGATAAAGGGCTTATGGAAAATATGTGATTATGTAAGATTCCACGCTGCTTCCCCGTGTTTTTGAAAGTTTAAGAGGGAAGTGATTTTGCATAAGGATTATGTTAATAAAGCCATAGTTTTGTACTGATAATGGGCGCCTTTATACACAGAGCTGACAAATACCATAGATAATGTTAATTTGGCTATCAATTCATCCAATCTTATGTAAGTTCAGACTCACAATGAATAAGGTCAATGTTCAGTTCGTTGTTTAGAAATGCTGAACTGTATTCATGCTCCCCAAATAAACTAGTTTATTACTCATTTTGTTATAAAACAAAGTTAGTGAACTGCTGGTAGAAGTAATATGTTATGTAACATCTTTATCACATTTTATTTGCATTTTGCTCTCAATCGGCTTGAGATCAAAAAGGCCTTTTTCATGTGTTTGCTTCTTTCTTATTCTTCTTCTTCACACATTAAAAATGGTGCAACCAAAAAAAAGCTCCTTTTTTCTTTTGTTGTTAAAAAGATAAAAAAAACAACTCAATATTGACTAAAAAATGCCTCATTAAGACTGTAGTTTGTTTCTAGATGTTTGTGTGTTTATATTACACCTGCATTCCTCCACTTCCAGCCCAAACTAAAATGTGTTGTCTACACCCTTTATATGATAATTTGCCATGGTTGACATGCTGGAACCAAGCCAAGCCACCTCAGGGTGAGAAGATAAATGTGGCAGGGCTTGCAGGGGACCATTGCTAACATATATAGAGTTTATTTGGGTGCTGTCTGGCGTGAAAGTGAGGATATGGCCCAGTGATCTTCCTTGTTCCAGGTGAAGGCTATTACATTTAGTTTCATTACAGCAGTTGCTGACATGCCCCCACAGGGAGCAACAGTAAAGATCAGTGGCCCACGCAGGTGAGAAAGACGGAGACACACTTGATTTTATGATTTATTGTTTTAGTATAATCAAACAGCTCAGGGATGTTAGGTTTTCTAGATAAGTTGACGGGCAAGCACGTTCTTGGTGAGCAAAGTAGTGTTTCACATTTACAACTGGGGCCTTTATGTCACTGCTGGCCACTGACCAGCTCAATGAAAGCAACTGGCAGTTAAGCATACCACAACAGCAGCTGTTGAAAAATGCATAGAGCATGAAGGCTGAAATGTGAAGGAAAGAAAACAAAAATTAGTGTAATTACACAGGATGATTAGTCTGTTTCACCATGAAAAATGCAAAGACTGGGGGAAATAATGTTGGGAAAGTGAACCCCACTGAGTCTGATTAGGGGTCAGCAATTTCTCCCTACTCTCAGTATATCCTGTCTATGTGACTTATGTGACCAAAACTCTCATACAGGACACTTATTGAATCATGTGTGAATTATAAACTTTTATAAACAACACATCCTCAAATGATACAAGGTCACATGGCCAATCTAAGCACACAATTAGGCTTAACAATAAAAAAGCTGATGAGCAGCAATAAAAGGTAATTTTTCAGCCTCTTTTATGAAGTATTTGTTTCTTGTTCTCAGGAGATATAACTGTACTAAAATATTACAGCACACACAAATATGAGCAAGCAACATATCATATGGATTCTCTGGTAAAAGATGAAGAAACTGAACCCAGCAGATATGCAGCTAACTGCAACTAAAGCAAACCAATTAGTTATTAGGAACTGCAATCCTTCACACTTACCTGAAGATAGTGATTAAGTATCTTTCAACACACCCCATTTTATCTAGAAGTGTGTGTATGGGTGCATGACTCTGCATGTGTGTGAGTTGTGGTGGGGGGCAAATATGCTTTCAGACTTTGAGAGATGGTGATGAAGTGTGGCAAACATCTCCACCTAAACACAACAAAACAAATAGCGTGACCCCGCTCTAACCCCGGCTCTGTCCATCCATCACCCAGCAGCACACACCACTGAGGCCCATATCTCTGCTTTTTCGACATGAGGGCCACCCTGTGGAGACATTCATGCTGCTTCTCTCTATTAAAAGCTCACACACGCATTTCACATAGTGACCAGTCTGTCAGATACTAACCCCCATTGAATATGGTCCAACGTTTTATTTCAATTTAGAATAGAAATCCTTGTAAAATAAAAGCAAACTTTAAGTTGAAGTGTAGATTTGTTTTGGTTAGTAAGAATAATGGCTTCCCACCTGCTTATTAACAAAGATGAAACAGTATGCATTGCACAGGGACATATAATTCTGAAATAAATCTTCCATATTTCTTGGAATGTATTTTTATTATAAAAAAATTGTTTTTGAGATTTGCAAAAAATCCTGTTAAAAGTGTTGCATACAAGAAAAAAAAAACTTTTGGCAAAAACTACAATTTCACATGTTTCCAAGAATTTTGCTGAGTGTTTTCTAGATTTCTGCTTATCACTTTCACAAACAATGGATATGACAAAGAGTAGTTTAATGGGGCATCCATTCCTCAAGCCATCAGCCAGACAAATAGAAGAGAAGATAAGAGCTTAGACAGTCAGAAGACAGAGGAAATCCCAATCATTTGTTTGAGGCCCTGAAGACGTATGTTCAAGCTCAAGTCTTACCCCCCCGTCTCGGTTCTCACTGCAGTAGTTTAAGGTTCATAGGGAGGTGAGGGCTCCTACCTCCCTAACCTCTCCCGTGACCCTTTGCTCCTTATATGTCTCAGTGCAACAGACTGCCTCAGGGACTGACCTCTTCCCCTACAAACACCCTGATGTACACATGTTGCTTTTACATGATCTGCAGGTGCTCTGTAGCACATATACACACGGTCACTAAGAAAACCAACAGAGGGCCAAAGAGAAACCACTGTGGTTTATGTGGATTGCTCATTTTCCAAAGACAAAAACACAGATGTATTGTTATGAGTCTGCATGTTTTCAAAGCCACTAAAATCCCTTTAATCATACCAACGAAATGCCTGCTTGAAAAAATCATGTAAAAGCTGTCGATTGAAAAGGTAAGCACATTCTGTTCTCCACTGTTCTTAGGTGGACTTAGATGATTTCAAGAGTGCTCAGTGTGCCAAATGTAAGAACACTTTATTATTGTAATTTGATCTTGAATAGTGAAACAGCAAAGGAAAAGCTGATGACACTGTTCCACGTGAGAGCATTTCAGGGTAATGCACAGAGAGACCTGGGATGACCTTGTGATGCATGTAAAGAGCTATAAGTCAAAATACTAGAGACCATAAATAAACAAATGTCTCTTTCTTCTGCTTGTAAAACAAGGCATGCATTACAGGCCAATACATGCAGGTTAATCTACATGCATGACCTGAGTGAGCTGTCACGGTTTGACCTGCAGGTATTCACTGTTGCAACTTCTTAAACTGGCTTCATACTAACGCAGCTCCGACATGTCGGAGGCATGCACCGCCATGATACAACGTCGTATGGGCTCTCCAACAGCCTCAGATGGTCGATTGGAGTCACGCTCTATTTTCTAACTTTCCGACGGCCGCCTCAGATGACGCACGTCTGTGATTGGTCAGCCAAACAACCCAACATCATTTCCGGCATGACGTAGCTTCCCTTTTGTAAACAGCGCGAGTGTTGACAGTCTTGAAGACAAATTTGTCCGCATTAAAAGAGGTCTGAATGGCAGCAGTGGTGATGCCGGTGGCCGTAAAGTTCCTGCTTTTTATTTGTTCCTCTCTTTATGTTGGAACCACACATAAAGCACAGAGAGATCTCTAAGTAACGCGCCTCCTGCTGTCCTGGCAGAGAATTTCTTTGCAACAGGGTCGGGGTAGTATGAACAGAAACTGGCTACGTCAGTACGCCGCCGTGTGGGAGCACATTTGCCTTTGCGTAAGCATGAATCCAGCTTGACTCACAAAACACATTTTCAGACATTTAAACTCTGTGAATTAAAACCTATAAAACCTATTTGTGCCTTTTTGCCCCAAATGAAGCAGACTGCAACATAATCATTATCCTTGAAACTGGAACCAGGGCCTTCCATTTAACTGCACAGGATTGCAGTTACATCTTGCAGGCACAGTTAATTCTATGCAGATCAGAGAAGCTCAGTCAATTTCAACATCCATAATCAATAACAGACAGTGAGTGTGCACATTCATGGAAAAGGGATATGTGATTTTCAGACATTTGTCAGGTTGTTACAGCAGACAGAAACAGCTTTGTGCCTTGATTCTGATTCTTCACCTTTCAGTGTCTGGGCAGTACCTCTGGGCCTGTGGCGGTAAAAAGAGGGCAAGAGGACAGGCAGCCGGGTTCACCAATGGAGCAGGGGCAGGAGCCAGGCAAGAAAGGCCAAATGACATACACACAGCAGATGCATACTAAAAAGGCACCAATTACAAATTCCATTGCCAGCAATCTTTGTCAGGCCCATCACCGATAATAAAATTACCCTATGATCCAAAAACCCTGCTGAGCATAGAAAATCTTAAGGGAAAGTTCTGCATATCTTAAACCCCATCAAAGGAAACATTAACTGTTCTTGTCACCCTTCATGGGGGGAAGGTTGAGGAAAGCAGAGAGCTTCACGCACAGAAGCAAAGGAGATATGAAAGACACTCCTAGGGATGTTTTAACAAAGCTCAAACTAAAAACTAGATTGACATTTAACCAGGACATTTGGATGCATAAGAACAAATACAATGTGAGTTGTGTCCTTTATCCCTGAAACAGCAGTTCATTCCCCCACAGGACTGGGGGTGACAGCTTGGGCCCATCACTAAGATTAATGGTTCTGTCCTACACAAGGCCTTTTAATTAGCTCCACAAGCAACCTTTTATAAAGAACACACAGACGCACACACCTACACTAGCACACACGCTATGCACATGTTTACCAAAAATACACCCAGAAGTAAATGAGAAGGCACATGTCACAATACAAATATTTGGTTTCAGACTTATAGACAGATTTATGTTTTGTAAAAAAAAAAATAAATGCATCATGTCATTTTTTTTTACTCAAACATGACAAAAAATACAATTACTGTCTTAAAACCCTCCCTCTGCAAATGTATTACAAAAATTGTGGGGTAAAAAGTTATGTCTACAGTCATAATAATTTTATTGCCATGAGCGAGAAGCTGTCAAGCTCTTGGAAATGTGAGCAGAGGAACCAGATGAGTACTATCAAGTCTGGGACAGGAAGCACAAGATCACGCTCCTCCTCCTGTGGCTCCTTTAATTCCCACTATTTTTCCTTTTTCTGCTCCTCCTCCAGGAGTCTTCATCTGCACATGTTTAGAAAAGTAAAGCCTCATCCACTAATAGAGCGTGGGTGGGGTTATAACAGGGCCCGGGATGGCTGCAATGAACCGCTGGGCCTTTTCTAATTACAGAGTGACTGATACCAGATGATGAAGCCTGCAGCATCTCCCATTAACATCCACCACAGCCACAGCATCTGCCCATAAGGGGCTTTGGCAGGATACTGCACTTCATGTACATGCACTTCAAGCCAATTAGAGAGCAGCTAGCTTTCCAGCATGATGGTGGGTGGAATAAAAGGAAGATTAGAGAAGGACTCAAACTGGAGCAGTAAAGCAAAAGGAGATGGAGTTCTACATGCTTTCACTAAAGTTCCTTGGTTGAGCTGCCCCATGTATATGTATATACAATGCGCGGGACAAATATGTTAGAAAATCAAAGTTAAAATCAAAGAATGAGAAGCAGAGAGATAATGTACATGTATTCAGACCTGAACCATGTTTTTAGGTCATTCTATCTTCCAAAATCTGAACACATCCAAAACATTGGTCTGCAGAAACACTTAGACAGCCGCAGTATGCATTGTATAATAAAGAAAAAGGATGCCATTGATTTGAGCTAAGTTAAAAGTAACAAAGGGGTATTACAACACATCTGTCGCACTTCTGGTGCAAACACTAAAGCCTCACAGCACATTAACAGCTGTTCTGAAACCTCAACTCAAGGTTTGTTTATGGCCATTGTTTTCCCCTTCCATGTCTTTCACTCTGCAGTTTCAATATAGTCAGATACACACTAGCACAAAAAGGACAGTGTGTCAACGCCCACAGGCCTTTGAAGTGCAGACTGAATGTTAGTTCAGACATCTGAGAGCAGCTTTGGAGGTTTTTTCTATCCGCTGTTCACCCATTCATAGCCCATATTTTACAGTATATTGGACATTTAAAGTGTGAAGAAAAAATACAAACTCTACTTTATATCTGTCTATTCAGACACAACCTAAACATAAACTGCTTTGTTCTAACAGCGCAGCCAGAAAAACTCAATATTGAAGAATTAAAGGATTGTTGTACTACATCATTTCTGTCAGCCACTGTACACATTTTGATTAAATTGGTTGAAAATGAACATCATTTATAATAAACAATAATGAAAATTCATGTATTTTAGCTCAAGCTTTAAGCTTAAATGACAATATATCATACAGGGGAAAAAGAAAGGTTACAACAGTTTGATATATTACAATGAGCTGAATGCTTTCTACAACAATATCAGCCTAATATCAGATGACAGAGGGGGAAAAAAATCTGAATAAACTGCTCTGTTATGATAATCACAAATCAATACTAATGATAGTTAGCTGGCAAACATTTCAGTTGAGCAACATTTTCTTTCCTCTTCAATGTGTTAGGAAAATAAAAGCTTTTAGCTTCACTGTCAACAGATGGCTTATGTTGTACTGAAGATGTTTTTTGCTTTAGTTTTGGTTAGCCTAGGTTTCTCTGTTTATTTTTAAATTCTTTCAGTGTGATTAGCTGTCCTAGCTCATGCACCACACATATGGACAACAGCAACAACAGCAACCTAATGAGAACAATCCAAATGGAAGGCATGAAACTCTGAAACTGCATCTTTATTGAACACTTCAATATAGTTCGATATCTTTCTTCTTCATTTCCTAACCTGATACCAACAGAAATACAACAGTTTGTAATCAGATCTACATTAAACGCTGACAGTCCTGTAAATCTGTCAAGTGTACCTTGAGTCACTGCATTCCATTCACTCAATCCTGATAATCTCTGTCTGTATGGAAAATAAGTCATAGCTGCCAGGCAAGTCAAACAGATTTGATTTCACTCATATCTAGTAACAGTACGTTTTTCTTTCTCCTGCCCTGCCTGTAACAGAATATGGCTCATTCCCTTTGGCCTCCAGAGAAATCTTCTGCCTAGCAGACCCAGAGATGGACGAAGAGAGCCCTGACTGACTGTAGCCAGTGGCAGGTCTGTAGGGACAAGACTCATCAGCAGACTGTTGTGAGAAAAAGGAGGGATGAATGGATATAGAGATAGGGTGGGAGAAGTTGGGGAAGTGGGGAATCAATAATCCAGCAAAGTGTATCCTTTCTCCCATATGAACTAGGCCAGATTTCCTTTAGCTGCCTTCCATATAAAGGGATATTCCAGAACACTGCAAACACTGGAGAAAAAAGATATAAGGAGACAGATATTGCACACACTTTTGGGAAGACAGATAATCCTATTGTCTCACATACAAACTACAAATTTTCTTGGTTATGTGGCAAACAGCTAACCTAAACCCATTAATGTTAGAAGAGTATAGTGCTAGATATAGCTACAGGCACAAACACTGAAACCAATAATACTGAAATAGCCAAGAGTTTCTTTATGAATTCATTCAGCAGAAAAAGTTTCTTATTGCCTTCTGTTTTCTTCCTGCCTAATTATGTATTCCCCAACTTGTCAACACGTAGGAAGCCTCACATGTTTTGTGACTGACTCAAAATACCTACAAGACCCAAATAGTTCCTCGTTTCCTTGTCAATATTAATCTTACTTTAAGATGGCAACAAAATAAATATCACATATTGTTGTGTTTGACAAGTTCCAGATTCTAATCCAACTTGTTAGTCATGTATTCAAAAAGCCTCTTTGTTACTGCCATCAGTTAGGGAGAATATATTAGTCAGACACACATTAGGACAGTTAACCTCTGCCCACTGAGTCAGCATGACCAAATTGATTCTCTCAGACTGACAAACAATGAACAACAAATCCTCTGAGTTAAGGGTTGAGGGCAAGACTGAAAACCTCTCCCACAAGGTCAATACAAGAACCACTCAGCACTGATAAGAGACTAATGGGTGATAAAATTAGAGCAGAGGCTGTCAAAAGTTGACAATATGCACTTTCAACATTTAAAAAAGATGACCTCATATCCTGTTCATGGTTGCCCAGCTTCCTAAGTTCAAAGTCTTGATTCTTGGCAAACAGATAAATGTTCAATCCTGGTTCAAAGTGTTTTCACTTTTATTTGATCCAAAATAGGTCGCCATTTGCTGAAAGACCTTAAAACAACCAAAATCTCCAGTGCATGAGCTAAAAATCAACATCTTTAATGTTGCCAGCAAAGATATGTCAATGTTTTTCAGGTCTCATCTATCTGAAAGGGCCGTGTTTGATAAAGGGCAGCTGTCAAAGCTACAAACCAGCGTGATGTAACTGTTGGGCCAAAACCTTGTATGTCCATTCTTCTATATTTTCTTGTGGTTGCATTAATCAACTCTACTGGTCACCCTTTGCTTTGACCTGTGGTTTTATGGATACAATGCTAATGAAAACTGTCAAAAAAAGCCTGTGACTTGTAACCACAAAAAGTTTATTCAGTTTTTTGTTTCTTTTATTTCCTGAACAGTTCAGCTTTTAAAGATACCAAGTTCTTACCCAACTGGGACAATAAGTACTATGCTGAGAGAAAAAAAGGGGTCATGTAGCTGAGAGGCACTTAGAAGTTTCGGTCTGGTGAAGCCAGCATATTGTTCCTCAACACAACTGACCCCACAGGGCTCACAGAAAACAGTATGGTTTGTATCTTGCCTCCAAATGGAACCACAGAACAAAAAACATGTCAGCACTTATAAAATTTGCATTCAAAATAGAGATTCAGTAATATCCTCCCCACATTTCATTCAGCATATACTGTATGCTAAGATTAATTCAGTAGACGCACACTGACCGGATTGCTCAAGGAAAAGTCAACTTCATACTTGCATGATGAAATAAGCGTTAAATAGACCCAGAATGAATGTGAGACTTCAGAATGAACACATCCAAAAATTGCATAATTTCTTACATTGCAACACAAAATGGTAATAGCTGCTAACTGCTGCTTAGATATTTCAGTATGTGAGAGTAAACAGAAAAGTTCTGCAATAAAAAGATTCTCATTCTGAATAACTACTGCATATCTTGACTATGACTTACTAAAATTAATTTAAGTAGAGAACTATACTTAAAGCAAGTAATTTGTAGAATACAAACATTGATTCCAAATAAATATTGTTAGTCTATATAAAAAGAGCTACCGTTACTGCTGGACAGAAGAGTGGCCAAGCTGTTAAAAATGAACATGCTGTCCATGTTTCACTGACATTTTTCAGGCGATAAATGCAATTTTTCCACTTTTCAATCTCTTTAGTTTCAATCATAAACTAAATAAAAAAAAGATGACTCAATAAACAAGCCAAAACATTAAAACTAAGCCCAGACAGCAGCGGAAAAAATCTGAAAAACTCTGAGATGCATCATGGTGATTTAGAATTTGGTGCAATCGACTTGTTTTTGCTTTTTCTTCTCCTTTTTTTTTGTTTTACGAGGACTTGAAATAAAAACAGTCTCTTCTGAGAAATAAAGCCTTGATTGTTGTGGGCATAAAGTGAACTTATCTGTCATAGAACTCTCTTTGAAAATGCAGCTCCGAACCTTCGAGAAGGAGAAGAAAGGCCAAAAATGTCCCCCCTGGCACAATAGCTGCCCTTGTAATACTGCAAGCTCATATACAGCAAATAAAATGGTAAATGTATCAGCAATGAAACAGAATCCAAACTTGGTGCTTGAAGCATGGTCTAACCCGCTCAGATAAGTGGCTGGCTCAGTTTTTTTTTCTTATTAAACAATGAAAAACAATGGAAAAAAATTTATAAAATATTTACAAATACTAATCTTTTTTTTAACTCTGTGCTGCTATTCTTCCTGCTTCTTATTCAGTTTGGGGCTTTACATTCTGTGTTGCTTGCTAAATACAATATATCAGTTGTTTCTGTAATAAGAACCCTATGTTTGACTTTTTGGTTAAGTACATGTGCTCTGTTTGGATTTGTGCCCAAGGTTTAAGACTACCAACATATAGCACTACAGTTGTGTCAATCAGTTGACTTAATGCAGGATGTAGGATCCGAGCAGTATTCTTTAGCCTACATGAAGAAAATGACTTCGATGTTGGAGACTTTGAACAAGACAATGACTGTAATGTTGTAAAAATCTCCTGGATGTGGTTTATAACCCTGCAATAAAATGTGTTTTATATTTACATGAAGAAAGCCTGATTTGTTCAGTCCTAAAAGGACCATGGTATTGTAGCATCCATGTCCACATTAGGAGATGTGTTCAGTTACTAGAGATTAACCAGATTTTGACAAAGTCTTACAACCAAAATGCATTTTAAATGAAACAGAACTCCAACATGGAAGAAGAAATGGTCAAGCTGAAGGAGAATTGAGTTACAAAAACATCCGTTTTTCACACTTTTGTGTCCTTGTTTCCATGTCTGCTATTGAGAGCGTCCAACAACTCTAACAACTGATATTAACACATACACAAACCCACATGATAGTAAACATGTAACAACCTGTCAAGACCTTTTGACTAGTTTTGCCTGATCTATCTAAACACATTCTATACTGCTGGTCCATAAATAGATGCAGCCAAATGGTAAAACATAAACGTAAGACTGAGTTGATTCCCCAAGCAGCATCTGCCACAGAGTAAATCTGCCTACAGCCTGCAGCTGTCAACAGGAAGCCTAGAGTGACCTCCACAGACATACACACATGCTCAAAGAATCAAGCACACACTCAGAATTCCACATGCACACACACACACCAGTCTTTCATCTGTCAATGATTGGCCCAAGGCCAACGGTGTCTATCTGCTTCACTCTCTTTTAGGAAAACCTAATATTCAGTTTGCTGGAGACCAGCCTCAGTCAAGACTCAAGGAAAGTGCATTAGTAACTGAAACTCTGTTAAAGCAATCAAGAAATAAGCATATTAAAAGGTGCTACTAGACGTTTGGTAAACACGTTCTACAGTATATATGAGCATGGCTCAAGCCTATATACTCTGCATTAGAGTGCTGAAAAAAAGCCTGTTCTCAAAGGAGTTAAGGGTTTCTGCTTTTTGTCAGTGCAATTGCTCCTAGCACCTCAAGTGCAGTGCCTCAATTGTCAGTTTGCTCACATTTTCCCCCAGCTTCTTGGCAGAAAATTTACAAGAATGTCTTTAACAGTTTGTTATTTCATGGGCTGGCAGAGTCAGTTCTGCTGACAGCCTTGTAAATGTCTTGTAGGACCTCTGATGATCAGAAGGACTACAGGCACTTCAGAGTGTAGGACCTGAATGTAGCCGTTTCCTATAATCTGTTGTAAAACAAATTATACTTGTAAGGTCAATACAAATAATGTGTAAAAGTGTGCATTTATTTATGTGTTTGCAAATCCTGCATATGAGCAACATGTATTTTTATTTATTTATTTTAACAAAGAATTTCATGGTAATAAGATGTGTTGTTGCCAATTTTACTCTACAGATACAGGTTTTAGAAGATATTTTTGGCCACCACTCTGTCTACAACACATCTCTCATCCATCTTTATTAAACAGAAAACTAACATGTGCAGGTAACACCTTTAATAAAACAGCAGAACAGCAAAGCATGAGCAAAACGGCATGAGCAAATGCAAAACCTGACATATACCTGGGTGATGCAAAACAGGTCAGCACTGATCCATTAACTGTCTGAACTGTATGGGTAGTTAAGGGGATCCCAGGGTGTGACAGTGGTAGAAACACAGTAGATGTGCACTCTGTCTCAGTGCCAACCTGCCATCTGCACCCAGTTCTGACTGAGTTAATGAGAGGATTAAGCCCACATCCACAGCCGTGGGACTAGACCCCCTACCCCGCTACCAGAAGGAGCCAACCACACTGGCACTGGGAAAACATGACAGAGGCAAGGTGGGCTACCGCACACATGCTGAGCAGAAATCTCACTGAACTTGGCATGCAAGGGCATGCGGCTTGTTTGTTTGACCATTCCTTTATGTCACAGACACTTTGAACTTTCATGCATCTGTTTGAATATCCTCCACAGTCTGATCAAATAACTGAAAAACCTGATATGAAGAAAGCTTTAATACACTAGTTAGTAATACTCAAATCATACAAAAAAGTATTTATCTCCACCAGAACAAATTGATGATATGAGTAATTCACCCTTTGCCACCCATATTCAGTGAGGGCCACTATATTCCATGTTTTATATGTTTCTCTGGGAAACAACTGGAACATAAAGGATAATGACCTTTGAGGACTAGGGCTGAGCGACTCTTGACTGTGTCAATAAGGACTACAAGGTAACTCAGGCCTTTCCCCTCAATGTTCAAGGCTAAGGTTGTTCTCTGTTGCAAAAGAACAGCTGAAAGGAGGGCTGTAGACAAAGACTTGAAAGCTAGCTAGAAAAAAAAATACCTTTACAATAAAAATGCAGACATAAATAAATAAATCTACCAACCTTGTGTGCAATTACTTTTTAATTACTGTGCACTATGTGCTCTGGGACATTAATGCCATTAAAAGGTAATAAGGGAAGGACCGTGTAAAAAAAAACTGCTAGTTTCTCAACCTTCCACAATGTAACTATGCTTGAGGAATGCTTTTCTTTCATTCTACCATGTAGTGCAGATACAAGTTAGAAAAATGACAACAAAAAATGTATACACAAAAAAATGTAATTTTAAGCCAAACCACCACATGATGCTGACAATTTGATGTTATGGGTTTGGGAAGTAATGAAATGTGAAATTGTAAAATGTACTAATACACAGTAAAAAATGTCTACCATTAAATATATTAAAAGCAAACATCTAGCACCATTCATGTTGGACATTTTAATTTAAACCCTTCACGTCCAATACTGCTTTCCAACCACAGAGAGGAAACTTAAACGACTGCTTAAACTGGGTCTTGGCAAAAATGTTAATTTGCTCTGCCTCCTTTTACCCTCTCTAAGCTTGTTTTTGCCACAGAATGCAGCTGGATCTTTTTCTGAAACTAAGATGAGCATTCTCTTCTTCTTCCTTCCTTTATGGTTGTGGAAACCATCATTATCCTGCCCACCACCCAAGTTAAGGTACTCTTCCGAGGGCGGGGACTGAGACAACTTCCAGTTTGTGCACACATCCTTCAGGATTCAAACAACAATCTGGATTTTCTGTCTACGTAACAAGCAGAAGCATTGAAGATTAACAACCAAAGGAAAATTATGTCTAAGGCTCTACTGTCCCTTCCCCCGCTTCCCCCTGTCCCCATCCTTCTGCCTTTCTCCACACTGGCTGATCAAGGCCCTGGGAGTCCAACAACACCAGTCTCTTTAGACACTCATCGCTGACTGTCAATTAAGGCTTTCATGTCTTGTGACCCCAAACACAGAGTATTTAAGGAGTTGTTGACAAGCCCAGTCATCTGTACCTGCTTACGCCGGGCTCACACTGCCTACGGAACGGCTTCGGTCCGGCTTCGGTGCGGTTTTTCCGCAAGCTACCACTCACATCTGCTCCGGATAGGGAGTGCGGTCAGCTCCGGTGCTGGGTGCGTAAAACGTCACCCGCGAGAACAGAAGTTCACGTGGGTTATCGTTTTGTCGGGACTTCACACGAGAACACGTCCATTATTTAGCAAATGTGTGAAAATGTGTTGTGCTGCAGGCTTTCGGGACCCTGTGTCACCGGGTGTGATGTAATGTTTACATTTCCTATTAGCGCGTGTGCTGTCTAAAAAGAAGAGTCAAGTTACAATTGTTTGTACACTCGTTTATTTTGAAAAAACACCGGATATTCAAGCCACACTTCCTGTATAGTTCGTCAGATTTCATCAAACTTGACGCGGAGTGACTCCGGCGTCCGGAAAAAATTGATCCTTGCGGATTCTTTCCGTAGTGCCGTACAGCCTCCGTAACCGGACCCGCACCGCACGGAGCTAGTGTGAGCCTTCAAAAGGGATTTTAATCTAACGCACAGGCATCAAACTCCAGGCCTCGAGGGCCACTATCCTGCATGTTTTAGATGTTTCCCTGTTTCTACACACCTGATTCAAATCCTCTGCATTTCAGCAAATCCTGCAGAAGCCTGTTAATGACTTGTTCATTTGAATCAGGTGTGTTGAAGCAGGGAAACATCTAAAACATGCAGGATAGTGGCCCTCGAGGCCTGGAGTTTGACATCCCTGATCTAACGGAATACCTGCGGGGTCCGCACCGGACCGGATCCGGATGCAGTGTGAGCCCGGCGTTAGTCATCGTTCTGTTTCAGGACTACGTCACTTCAAAATATCCAAAAATTGATGAACGCTTCCAGTGTGCTTAAGACAAATGGTTATATTGTCAAACAGGATTAGCAAGCATCCATTAAAAAAGTCATGTACAGCTGGAATGGCTGAATTCAGTATGTGTTTAAAAAATATAAAATACAATTACTAGCACTTTAAGTTATGCAGTGAGTCATCACTGCTCCACAAGAGCCCAATAATGAATGAAAACACAGACCAAGAATAGAGTCAAATGAAATGAATGGTGTAGCTCCTCTGAGCCTCACATACAGCCTATCAGACCACTGGCAGAGCTGGAGGAACATTGTCCAGTGGTGGTGTTTTATTAGAGGCTTGTATTTGTTAATGTGTCTGGACTCCAGCACTATAGAGAAAGAGAGAGACAGCCTAACAGAGAGCCTGTTGTGCAAGGGTCTGGCTCAGCTCCACGGTCCCTTCCAGCCAAACTACCACATTCACACATTTTTCTACAGCTTTATGAACTGGGGGCACTCTGTGTGGGTGAATAGACACTCTACCACTTCACACAAAGGTACTTTTTAAGAGTTCACAGTGTCAGTTGGGTGAGAGCAATTGTCCCAATAAGAGTTTTTTTTTTTTTGCTTTATTTCCATCAATTTTTCTGTCCTACTCTCCTTGGTGCCTTTCCGGGCTGCTGAATAGTGGACTACCTCTCTTTCATGGTGCACTCTGTTGCTGGAACAGTGATGCCTAAGCAGAGCCCGAGACTTAAATAAGGGCTCGAGGCCTGACACATGTAGCCAGTGAACTGACAGCAGCTTTGTGGTGGAGGCAAGAGGGGTGGAAGTTAAGGGCCAGGGGCCAGGGACACTTAGAAGAGGAGAGACAAACTGAAGGAGCCCCTTGAGAAACAGCCTGGGCCAACAACCCCAACAAACACCTCAACAAGGTCTCTAGTCTTCCAGTGGAGTCAAGCTGGAGGGAAAATAAAGATCTGCACGCTTCTTAATGCCAAGAGGAATCAAAAATCAGTGTGTGTGGAGGAGGGGGAGTAAAAGTAAGGTGCAGCAGACAGGAAAAAAGAACTTCTCCTTTAGTCACACAAAAAAAAAAAGAAAAGAAAAAAAAAAAACTGAAAAACATTTTATGAAAAAAGACGAAGGAAAAGTGTTGTAAAAACAGAAAGACATAGATCAAAAAGAAGAAGAGCTTGAAACTGTGCTGTGTGTCACAACACATTGCTACTGTGGTATCTTTGAAAAGACCAGCAGGGGGGATTTTAAAAAAATCCAGGGGAAAGGAAGAAAAAACCCCGCCAGGAACATTTTAATGTGACAGCAAGAAGATAACATAACAACACAGATTACAGGGGTAAGAACTTAAGGGAAGGTGTGCTGGGAAAAATAGTATTGAAATGTTTCTTATGGAAAACAGAAAGAAAAATAAAGACTAATATAGACGTTTAAGAAACATATTCAGTGCATTTTTTTCTGCTAACAATGACTCTTCTATCTTTGTCTTTCTCTCGTCCTGAGTCACTGTGCTCTCCTCCGGCCTAATCTGATCCTAATCATTTGGTTTACCTCCATCTCAGCTGATTTCACAGTTGTCACTGAACACAGGATTTTCTTTTTGGTTTTTTTTAAATGTTAACAGGCGTTCATGCCAAGATGGTGATGAGATAGTGAACAGGCTTATAGGGGGTTGACTTCAGAGGTTTCCTCGCTAACTGGAACATGTTTTCCCAAAGGTTGTTAACATTCTCCACTTTAACAAGTTAAAACACTTGACTAGTAAAATGAAACATCCAAACCAGAGCTGCTGTCTTTTAGAGTGTGAAGAGCAGCAACACCAGCTAATGTCCTTCACTTAACATTAGAACTATCAACATTTCACTAATGAGACAACAGACTCTCTGTGAAGTCAGTCAGCCAAGTCAGAGGACTCTTCAGGGACAAGAACACACACAAACACACCCTCACAGAGGCACTCTGAAGGTCACACTGCCTATCTTCACCTGTCCCCAACCCATCAACGGATGTCCACACGTCATGATGGGAGTTAGATCTGTGTCTGGTTTGAAAGCACTGAGCTGGAGCAGGCTTCCTGTCTAATTACAGTCAGAGAGGTCACTGTCCTTTCAGCAGCTAATGTGGATTTACTGACTCTAAATCTTGCCTTAACAAGCCATATAATCTATCTGATGCAAAGACAAAAAAAAATAAGTTGCAGCTGTGCCAGAGGGACAGTTTAGGTAAAAAGACAAGGAACAGTAGCTAATGGTTTAAAATGCAGCAGAACATTAAATCCCTTCTGTCATGCCTCCAATTGTTCCTGATGATTCCCTCCTACAGCTGCAACACTATTTTGTTTTCCACACTTCAGATCTCCAGAGCTTTGTGCCATGAAGCTATGCTGCTGGAATGCAACTGCTCTGGGTAGTGAAGTGAAATAGGTCTGAAACGAGGTCAGAAGAACTACACTGGCCTGTTCTCTGCATTGACAGCACCATGTGTTACTCAGGCTGGTTACTACTATACACTGAGACGTAAGGTGTGGTGACAGTAAACAGTTCAGACAGAGGAATGCGCAGTGCCTTTAAATGCTATACAGCACCATTCATCACAGCACCAAGAGCTCAGCGAGAGAACAAATATCAGTGTGTCTCCCTCCCTCACACCCTGTTCCACAAACAGATTTTTAGATACTTTCTGTTCCCTGCTGAATATAATTCTACTTAAATTGATTCTAACTGACTGACATTCTTGCTGTCTGTTACTGATGTGCTTGTCAGGGAATGTTTTATTAATAGCTCAGTGAGTAAACCATTTGAGGTTTAGCATGATGTCACACAGGCTTTGGCTTTGAATGCCAAAAAGGTCACCTCCAGGCTAAGGATTGTGGGTCTAATGTATATGGGCTGGAACACAATATTTTCAATGAAAGCTGGAGGACAGAAATGGCATTCAATGACACTGCAGCAAGTTGTATAACACTCAGAGGCATTGATGATAATACATGAGTCAACATTTGTATGAACTAATGTTTTAAGTTCAATAAAAAGCAAGTGTCTGTGACCAATGAGAGGAGCTGAAGTCCTTATACACTGCCATGGATCATTTAGCTCACCATCAACAGAGCACAGCAGCAGCGAGAGCATGTGTGACATTCAGGAGTCTGAGGTGTCCGTGTGTGTTCAAAAGCTGAGTGTACAAGATCCACCAAAGCCTTTGGTGATAAATCCCAACATTTCTGTCGATCTTAAGCACAACATTAATCCGAGAGGCAGATTAATGTTGTCAGAGGCAGTCAGCAACAAACAGCCTCTGGGAAAGATTTGTGAAAAGTAAAAAATCCAAGAGTAAAGGGCCAGAAATCTATAAGATGTCCTTTCTCTCGCTAAACATCTTCACTGCAAATCTTATCGCAGCTTTTAAACATCCGGTTTCAAGTATACGTGACAAAAAAAAAATCCAAATACTAATACTATATAGGTTTGCATAATCTATTCTTTTTTGTAATTCATAAATTCCCAAGGATACGAAAGAGGAAAAATTATTTAGCAAAGAGTTTGTAATTAAAATCATGTGGAACAAGGTGCTAGAAGCTAAAACAAAAAGGAGAAACAATAAATGATAAGCCAGACAATGTCAAGAAGATAATTAATGAGTGCCTGTATCAAATAATACAAGCAGTGGGATCTTGTGTCCTACTTCTGCTGCGTGTTAGAGACTCACAGAACACACAGAAACACACTCAAATAATGAGTAGAGAAGCATCAAGAGGCATTCAAAATGGGGAGATTCACAGAGAAAGTTTATCTTATGTCCTCAAGAAATAAAATCAGAAACATCCCAAAAGAAACAACAATGAAAAGACAGCAACATGTTTAGACCTGAATATATCTTAGAAAAATATACAGTGAAGTAGTTAAAAATTGAAACTTCTGGTAAAGACTGGGGCAGAAGGGTTCATGGATGTGAACTGCTGGGAGGAGGTTTGGTGTTAACTTTTCTCTGCAGGTTTTGTTAGCCCACAGGGGAAATGGTCACGCCTCCCTTTTCCAAAATCGTCAAATGGTCTGGAGAATAGAGGGCTATTTTATATGGAAATCCTGACATCGTTCTTGCATTTAAAATGCAAGTCAGAGAAGGAAAAATATATATTTATGCATAAATAAGGCAGATAGTGAGACCAGATTCCAGAGGTGCACATTCGCTATAAGATGAGATTTTCAAATTAATATTCAAATATATTCACGTCATGGTTTCTGCCTTGAATTATGTGAGGTAATTTTGCCAGAGTCTAGAAAGTACTATATTTCTGTGGCAGGTAATTGAGAGCAGTGATGTGAATAGAGTGTCGGATACGGTGAAGGCTTGACTCTCCCCTCAGCGTCAATGTCTCTCTGAGGCCCAGGAAAGAGCCATTGTTCCATCAAGGGACACAAAAAAAGGATTAATTTAAATTTGGTTTACAATGCCATGCTTTTCAAGTTAATCCATCTGGCCTGTGCCCTGGAGTTGCCAGCTACTCCCATCACTCCTCATTCACTCTACCAAAGCTCTTTGTCTTTAAATGTCAATTCCACCTCTGCCTGAAGGGACAGAACTGAGAGATCCTGAAACTAAAAGAAAAAGGCCTGAATTATTATTATTACCTTTTAATCTTTCAAATTTACTGTGATGCATTAAATTATAACATGGAAAAATCTCCAAAAAGAGGAAAAAATACACTTAGTTGTAAAGTGGCTTCAGCTGATGGAGATTTAACATTCAGATTCAGTGAATAGCAATTCATATAAAATGAAAACTCAAAATAATCATGTTCTTTTTCTCTGTACTTACTAAGTGGTTCAAGTCATCTGCCCCCCTGCGGACAGAAATTCAGTTTCTACTAAACTACTTTACAGAGCACTGAGGGGGTTTTCAGTCACTGTTTGTTTACTTTAATGAACTCCTAAAAAAATCTACAATTTAAAATGTAAATCTCACATCTTCCCACTGTGGCGTTAAAGTTAAAAATGTCAGTGTGGTGAATCATGCCTGGTAAAAACATTTAAAAAACAGAAAAAAAATACAAAGATATGACCATCTCTGTTTTCTTGTTTTCCTTAACGTAAGCCACTCACAGTGAGATTCTTTCACCAGAAGTATCCAGAACTTTTTATGCATCCCTGGTATACAGTAGTCTGGAAGCTGCGATGACCACAAATCATAAAATCTAATTTTACTGCACAGTGGTTTGGAGAACAGACTGAGCTATAAGGACTGTGAGGATGAACTGAGAGAGGCATCTGAAGGGAGAACCAACGATGCCTCAGGGCACAAAAACAAAAGATTATTTCAAAACCCTTTGATTCCATCACCGTCTGAGATGATAACACTCGTACTCCTTAACTCTTACATCTGTGCCGGGTCTGCTGCTGCCAAAGAAACGGTCAGATTACTGACCAGCACACAACTCCCAAAACACCCCTCAAAGACAAACACCCTGGCACAATAACAGAGAATAATACAGAAAAAGAAAACATCTGGAGGTTGTACGCTCAACTGGAAGAAGATACAGACGGAATTATCGAAGTCTCTTTGCTGTTTACTGTTAAAGATGCTTTTCAATTAGGAGTTACTAAAATCAGAAAATAATTACATTTTAGTACAATTTATTACATCAGATTTATCTTTATCCTTCAAACAGAGATAAGTATTTTGCTAATTCACCATTTCAACATCTGTTCTCACAGAGCTTATAGTCTTGTCCATTAACCGCGAACATTAAGTAGATAATGCTCCAAAAATGGCAGTAAAATCCTTTACAGATTCTAAAATATGGGCCAACTTCATTTTTCTATGTCTCTTTTTTTCAGTGAATACAATGAATAAACTTTAAAAAAAACTGTGGGGAAGGCAGGCTGCGGCGATGTATGAACAAAACCACCCGTGATATTTTATTTATGCATATATCATGCACAAACAGAAAGAACTAATGATGCTGGAAAACTTCCACACAGCTGCAGATTTACTCAAGTGAAGGTTTAAAAGACAGTGTCGACTGGAACGACTCATTATTAAGTTAGATTCAAAATCCAGGTTTTTATTTAAAGCGCCAAAATTTAGGTAATAAAAAACAAACAAAACAAATTTACAACAGTATGATGATCTAATTAAATTAGGATAAATACAAAAGCAGAAGGCCAACTGTGATGCCTAAGGGTAGCACGGTATTCCAATTACACATTTGGCTTTTTTAGGTCAACTCTCAGCAGTACTACGCCACGGCTTTAACTAATATTCAATTACACAGTGGCTTAGGTCGAATACAAGCTGCAGATTTAGCTGTCACTCAGTGTTTGACAGCATGCTGCATGTAAAACTGTAAATAAATAGAAACAGTTGTGGCCATGTCAGATGTATTTACTACACAGAGAGTCTGCAACCTTCACTCACTTCCACGTACATTAGCAAGCTGTTGGTTCCATTTATTTTTTCGGTGACATTAAATGACCTTTTTTTTTTTCTTCTTTTTTTCCAGGAAAAACTCCCTCCTGTGCAGTAAAATCAACAATCCTGCTATATATTCATGAGAAAATAATGTGTTGACATTATTTAGAAAAAAAAAAAACTGTGCCGCTGATTGTGGTATAAATGTAATGCTTGACATACAGGGAGACAACTAATGCCACCTACGACTTATACAACATTAGTCCAGGCTGTGGGCTGCACATTCCATCCTCCCAAAGTGTCTCAGGGAAATGGGGCCCCTCACTGCATCTAAAGAGTGCTAATCCACTGCTGGGTCATGCAAAACAGGGGGGACAACTGAACATAAATAAATAAAGAATGACTTGAATCTCTGTCTACTTTTCCCATTTCAATCAAGTGCGGGGATGGAAACCAGACGGCACGGTGGCATTCAGGGTCAGCTCGGTCACAATTAGACAGCCCTCAACTGAAAACAGCAGTGATTATTTTTAAGCCCTTTAAAGGTTCCTCCTCGCTGTCTCAAAAGTGGGGAAGTGAGGATTTAGGAAAGGAAAAAAAGAGAGAAGAAGTAACTTTGCTCCCACCTTTCTTGAAATGCATGAAATTTATAAACAAAGGCAGAAGGAATTAAAGGTCTAAGAAGGGAGGTCAGTGAGAAGAGGCAAGGAGACTGAGAACCTCCAGATCTCTGACAGATACCACTCTCCAGCAAGTGCCAATCTGAGGTCAACCACTAAGACCAAAATACTGTAGAAAAAAGGTGCATAAATACAGGGTCCTACAGGGATGGCAGCATCCAGGAACTGGACGTCACTCCATTTTTTAGACCTGTTAACTGTGCAGTTTTAATGACAATCACCACACTGGAGTGGGTGAAAACAGTCCAATCTGGTTGTGTCTTCTGTACCAGAGGAGCATTTTTATGTAAAGAGTAGACTTATAGTAAAAAGTTGCTTTTACAAATTAAGGAAACTCGACAACAAAGAGGGAGGGAGAGGTAAACTGACAGTGAGTGTTGTCCAGGTATGATGTCCCTGCATTTTGTCTACTCGAACGAAGAGCATCTTCTCACAACAGTCATGCGTGTGCATGACAAGAACACAGGTTTGTAAAAAACCTTGTTTCACCCTTCCTATTATTTCAGACATTAAGACCTTCTCAGCGAGCATTTAGCTTCCATAAATAACTGCAGAGTCTTGTCAAGCTTGGGTCTATTTACGAACAAGGGATCACTCGGAGTATTTCATTAAATCTCTGCTTGATAGCACAGTTCATTTGATTAGCCTGATGACATCCAGCCAGTTTTATGCTCTACAGCTGAACACTATTAACACACTGCCTCTATCACCTTTCACTCATCACCCAGAGTGAAATTCAACCCTTAGCGACATGCATAGCAGGAGAAAATTTCATTATTCCAATGCCAATCCCTGTACTTCTCTCAAATATGTGATGACACTTCTTTGGAGCATGATCAAGGGAATGATGCTGTCAGAAAAAGGACAGCTGGGGGCAACTGATGCAGAAAAGCAATGCAATATATGCTGTGTGAAATGATGGTAAAATCCTTGTCTTTCTAATTGAAACACTGTTTGATATTAATGTTAGGGGCTGTGTGTACATGTCTGGGAGATTTTACTCTCTATTTCAAGTACTTTTTCTGCTTGTTTTGTCCTGATACATTTAACTGTCAGCCATTTTTAGACCAGCACTTATAACAGGACAAAGTGATGCTGAAGCTGCTGATGGATACCAGCATGTCCAAGAAATGAATCTGTTTCATCTTGAGTCAGCATAAACATCTAAAGTTTAGATACAAAATATACTGAGTAGACACAGAATGCATTCGTGGAAAATGCTTATGTGGGTTTCGTAAATATCACTTTGTTCTACAGACTTAAAACAAGAAGCAAATTTAACATGGATGCACATTACTAAAGTAAAATCCAGCTTTCTTTGAGCCTGACTTTAAAATACCTGCTTAAATTCCTCTGGAATATGGAACTAAACTGGAACTGTATGAAATAAAACATGTTTAAATCAAGAGTTTTCCATAAACAGCTAAAGTTAGTTAATATTCTATGAATTCATCACTAGAATAAAGATGTTTTATGACCTCATACATATATGTGTCTTCCTTTGTGGATCCTGCAACTTAAAAAAGTTCTACAGTAATAGAAACTTTTATTCTTCTACATTTGTTAAAAAGTCTGTTAACTGTTGTAAAAGTTATATTGAAAAGGTAAAATCATGGTTGTCTGTGAAGTTTATCAAATCCCTCAATAGTTCTGTCTGTTTATAGATAATGTTAAACTCTAATGCTAGTAGGAAACTTGTTGAGATAAAGTTCTTTTGTACTGCTTCGCTAAATTTTTCAGAGCAGTTAGATAGTCACAGCAGCCCAGGTTTAAGTTTAATGTGTAGTCAACCATTTCCATCCAGGAAATCTTTTGTCTACAAGTAAAATTGGTGCCAGTTCTTCCATCTGTGGCAGAGAGGATTAACAGACCGACTGAGAGAGCCTTATCTCACCTTGCAGAGATAAATCAGACTGTAAAACAGTGCTGCTCGTGTGTTGCTCAGGGGAGAAGCAGAGAGGGAGGCAGAGGCATTTGAACAGAAAAGCCACACACAGGCTCCTCAGCAGAGTGTTTGTTTAAGACCTGCTTTAAGGGTTTACACTCCGCTCTGCTTGCCTGCCCTCAGGGATGAGTGGCCATCGGCCATTGGCTCGGAGGTTGTTTGGAATGAGCCGAATAGTCACCTTGATCTCTTCTCCTGTGACAGTTTCCAGACAACATGAGACAAAAAAACCTGTCTGCTTAGAACATGACCTGATTTTCTTTCACCTGAACAGTTTAAGACATTTAACCTCTTTTTTTAAGAATATCTTGATACATAATTACATGTGTGTTTTTCTTTTGTATAACTATTGTTATTAATATTATCATTGCCTTAAAAAAAAGCAATAAAAATAAAAATACTACATAAATACAACAAACGCTGGACGTGTGAATGAGTAACAGATAATTATCCAGAACTGAGATGCCACCATATGACTGTCATCAGCATGGCCATATACACTCACAAGTATTTTGTTTGTTTTTTTTCACATAGAAAAATAAGTGCTGCCTTTCCTCCTACATCTTACACACCAAAGTGAACATTTCAAGACTCTTTAACTTTATGGTCAGGACGAAAAACAGATGATGTTCTAAATGTATACATTTATAGATATATGAGGACAGCTAAAATAACATCTGTGTGTCTGGAGGACAATGATGGCTTTATGTGGCTCTTCTTTGGAGGAAATAACTGGAATCTTTCGCAGGATGAAAGAGAACATTTTTTGAAACAATTTAAACTAGAAAACGCAGGAGCACTAGTCATCATCCTCTACAGTGAATGTGAAAAACTGTCAATGTTTGACTCTAAGCAGAATGTCATCTTGCCATTGGTGAGGATTTGTTGGTTTTTACTCCAGTCATGGTTAAGACAGTCATTGCTGCTTATTTCCCCTAAGAAAGGAAACAGATGCTGAAACAAATGTCAACACAAAGAGTTTCATCAGAAACATTTCGTAAACCCTAATGATGTTTCAAAACCTTTAATTTCAAATATCCATTCAGCGGTTGTTTAGAACCGATTCAAATAATTGATCAGCACAACTGTTTTAACAGTTGTCCATTACTCAGGCTTTCAGTTTGAATGATTACTTGATTCAGAGATAATTGGCTAACAGAAGTCCTGATAGTGCATAAATGATTAAAGATGCATACGCAGTGAGCTGAAGATGAGTGTCATCTTGGTCCTGAAAAAACATTTGATGATATACGGAATTTGGTATAATGAGTTTGTGATGTTTTATGTTTAAAATAAAAACTGAGAAGAAATTTAATGTATTAAGAAAGAAATAAACTACAAAAAAAAAGTACTGCAGAAATACCACGCTGTTATAGATAATTTTAAATACAGTAAATTTTTAGCAGTGCAAGAAAGAAAATCTCACACAGTTAGTTTAACTGTAGTTTTTGCATATGAAAAGTTTTGCACCACAAAGAAGGCAGCCCATGCAGGGGAACCCCTGGGGCATGAAACACCAAAGGATCAGGTGCTGGCCAACTGCTCTGATGAAGGTGGGAGGCTCACAGAAACTTCAAAGCAATATTGGCAAGATAGAAAAAAGAGAGCACTTATAGCAGTTGACATCAATCAATATCAGTCAAGGAAATGGATTCTCATTCTGTTGGCCAAAAGCAAAGCTGGAGGGGAATTTTGATTGTGAGCCTCTACTAGAACATTGGGCTCATGCAGAAGAAAATCTACATTTAAGTGTAACTTGCATTGTGAACAGTCTCTGTAGTGATGATGGGATGAAAGCCAGCTGTCAGGCCACAGAGTGCTTCTCCACCGAGGACAGTCTCTGCTTGCCAAGAGCAAATAACCGCCTCTGGACCATTTAGTACCATCTCTTTTTTTTTTCCTTTCTGCAAACAAAAGCAGTCTGCCACTGAGATGACATGAGCTCTTCTCACTGGCCACTACACAGCCAGATCAAACACAGGGCTAAATATGGAACAAGCCCAAAGCCAACACAGTAAAGAACTCTGAACTGGCCAGAGTGTATGGACACACACACATGTTTGTTTTGTTATCCTTATGGGGACCGTCCATTGACTTCCATTGATTTTAGTAACTAGATTTATACCTAACCCAAACCCTTTTACTAACCTTAACCATTACTGATCTATAACTAACCCTAAGACTAACTAAAACTCTATTCACACCATACCTATAAACCTAACCCCTAACCCTAAAAAGGGGAGTCCCCCTTATGGGGACCAGGCTTCGGTCCCCACAAAAAACCTCGGACCCCAGAAAGATAGTAAATGTCTGGAAACTGGTCTTCAGGAGGTCAGAAAAACAAGCCCACACACACACACACACACACACACACACACACACACAGACACACACACAAAACACAGAGAAGCCAAAAAAAGGAGTTTCCATTTAACTTCAATCAAAATGGTTGCATGCACAACAGGAAAGTTGTTGCGATTTTATGCAGAATCCTGAACCTTATTCCTGCCTGAAGTCATCACTGATAACACTTAGTGTAATTGATAAAATATTAAATGAGTTAAGCTCTTGTTCGAGCATCAAATGTCTCGGAAAGCATTAGTAGTGTAGAAGGGTACGATCCTAGAATATTTATAGGAAAGGCGTTTTAAGAAAACATGTTTGAATTTGGACCTAACAAGTTTTGCCACACATGCAAAAAAACATACTGTGTACACACTACTGCAATACGATTAAGTAATAACACAGAAGGGGAAAAAATATATTTATAAAAAAATGTAAAAAGGAATGTTATAAAAAAATTGAATGTGTCTAAAACAAAATCCAAAGTTGAAACTGAGATTAGGAGGATGTCTCAGCTGCCAACCACCACATGCAGACACATGTAGCTATAAACACACATGATCACACAAACAAATGTCACACAAACATGCACTCACTCTAAGACACATGCACACGTGCATTCTATTGCAGCACGCCTATAGCAGGAGAGATGCCAGCTGTCTGAGATCTTAGAGAACACAACACCACCTGTCCCCTTATCTTCCCCTCACAAGCCAGGAGAGACTCTCTGTCCAACGCGAGCCTCCTCTCTTGGTGCTCTCATCCTTAATGGCAGCTTGTCTGCAATTTTCTCTTTGATTGTGTTTTCATGTCTTTGTTTTGCTTTTTTTGTGTGTCTTTATCTGTCCTTCTGTGTGTTTGATCTAAAAGCACCAGATTGTGCACAAGAATTTTTTTTTTTTTTTTTACATCAAGGTTTTTTTTTTCAAACTATTTTGGATGGCAAAGTAATTTAAATGTGGTGGGAGATGAAACCCAGTAGAGTTTAGGCAGTTAGACATGGACATCTTTTCCAGATGTTTCTCCTGTAGTTGCCAGTTAGGAATTTGCCCATTAGGTCAGTGACAGTGTGTGTACATGAAGAGGTGTGAGGTCAACATTTGTCTGTCTTGTGTTTACATAATCTCAGTCTGTCACCAACCCCCATGTGCATGCTTTATCTTGTGGTTTTTAAAGCATTTTGACACAGACACATTGATAAAAAACAGCCTAAGACTCAGTGAAGTCCACTGATCAGCCCAGTTTTGCCACTTTAAACACAAAACCAACAAGTTAAATGACACAATCCAATAAGCATTAAAAGATAACACAATCAGATCTGACTGGGGTTAGAGAAAAATAAAAAGTTCAATTTCCAGGTAACTAGCTGTAATAAAAATGTGAATATGAGGGCTGTACTATTGGGCCAGCGCTCCCCTGAGAAACATATGCACCAACTTTCCTGCTCATACTGTACACACACACACACACTGTACAGCAGCACTACTGCAGGGAAAAAGTTGTGCAAGAAATGTTTGATGGTCCAAACAGCTGCTTGGGAGTTATGATTTAAATCACGGAGGCCTTATGGAAGTCATACAGATACTTTCTGAACTACCTGAACAGTATGAGGCCACCACTGAGTAGAATGGATCAAATTAACTAAACAGTTGAGCTACTCCAACATTTTGATGGATAAAGGTGAACATACACAGCAGTAGTGAACTTTTGGTTATGTGATTAAATCTAGGTAACACATGGAAAGATTATTAACTTGTTCCCCGTCTTCTCTGTGGCCTTCCATGTTGTTTGTTGCATCTCTGTCAGGCAATCAATAAGCTATTATGGCACAAAACATTTGGTAAATTAACTTACGGTTCCACCTGCAGAGTGTGCACTCTAAACCAATCGCACTGGCAAAAAAAAACATGCAATAAGAGTGTCTGTCGCTATTAGTAAGACCCTGAAATTAAATGTAAAATGTAAATTCAAATTAGTTTCAAAATGTAAAACAACAGATAAATCAGAAAATGTTTTGGGGCCCCTTTAGAATAAAATGTTGATAACAAAAAACTGTCATTTTTGACTCTGAGAATAAGAATTTGGAGAATAAGACTAGCCAGATGTTCTCAAGTCACTACAAGACATTCTAGTTGTCCATCAGTGTGAGCTGATAGGTTAAAAGGAGTTAAGGCAGAACCACCAGATTACAATTTGATACTAGTGTAAAACGGGAGGTGGAAGGGAGGGATGAAGGATAGAAATGTCACTCCCTCACACCCCCCACCCCAAGCCGAACAACAGCCTTAAAGCTATACAATAAAGAACCTTACTGAGTCAGATGTCAGCTATTTTAAACTTACCCACAGCAACATCAACTACTGTTTGATTTTGAATGGGTCCTCTCATCTTTTCTCCCTTTCACATGACATCCCCCTGTCTGTCTTTTATCCAACTCTTCACCAGTATATGGTTACATGGAGTTCTTTTTGTGTTGTTGCCACACCCTGGTTAGAAAGGTCAACTTGGGACAAAGAAGAGGTGAGGGTGTATCTGTTCTATTCACCACATAGTCAAGCGCCTTGTCTCCTTATGGTCTTTATTAGACTGTTGTGTATGTTGACATACCCGCGAGAGAGGATGTTCACCACACATGTTGTTAAGCCTCAGGCAGAAAAACAAGATTCACTAAGTTAATTAAGTCAGACAGATGTTTAAACATGTCAAAAGACATGACTTGTACACTTAATTCTGCTCAGAGTAATTTCAATGCTTCCTTGTTGATCCTGGACATTTTATGTACCACAATACTTTAGCCAATAAAGTTTGTGACTTCCAAAGATCCAGAGAACTTTTTGCAGTACATATCTAAGAGACTGTATGAGTATCACACCATGATCAAATTCCAAAGCCTTCTTCCATAATGATCCTACTTTTGGAAGCACTCTTTCACTCCTGCCTATATGTTGATAAGAAGAAACTAATTTTCTTCTAATAGGTGCTTTAATGACTAGATTAGCTACAACAGGAAGGAAGGACAATTAGATGACAGTGGAATGTCATCATGTAATCCCTGCCTGCATTAGTCAATGACTGATGGCATTGCTGTGTCTATCTACAGTCAGCAACAAGAAGACTGGGTCTCATTTGTAGTCCGATAGCACAAGGCAGATCATTATCAGTGTTTGGGTGTACTGCTTACCTCACCAGCTCTTGCTGCCTGTCATGCTGCAGGCTCAGCAACATGCAACAAAGCTGATAACATTTCAGATGGTTTTCTCTCCCTCTCTTTCCTTTTCTCTCTCTTCCATCCTACCTTCCTTCACTTTTGCTCTTGGAAAGATGCCCCCTTTGCAAAATAATGTGGGAATTAGAGAAGAGCAGAAAAATACATGCAGAAGAACTCGAGGAGAAAGCATGCTAGAAGGTATGACATCATGCCTTAAAACACATGTTTGGGATAAAACAATTATGAGTTGCTTAAACCGTTAGTAATAAAAAATGGTAAATGTGCTGTTTATGCCCCTTGCAATTCCACAATCTATGTAGCTGTTGCAGTGCCAAATGCAAACACTTTGCATATGGACACTTACCGTGTTCAGGCTCTTTTCTTATCGCACTGCCAACTAAAAGTATTTCACCTCATAATCCATGCAGACATCACTGAATTTTTTTCTACTTAGACAAAAATTCACAAATTGTACACTAAAATAAACAAAATGGAAAAAGTTATTGCGAGCTAAATGATTTGTGAACTATTTTTGAATCCTTTTTTTTTATGTTTTAGATCTTGCCCAAGGATATTTAAAGATGACTTGAAAACAACTGTTTTATCATGCAATAAATAAATAAATAAACAAATAAATAATCCTTGTGGGTTTTGTAAAAACTTGTAACGTGTGTCTGCATTCATTTTAAGGGTTAGAGTAGCTTGTAACTATCAATAAGTGTTAAATTAGAGGGATGTTTATAGGAAATACACGGTAAAGGAAACGCAGGCCAGTACAAGATGAAAGCAGAATGACCTTATGAGGACTGAGTGTGCCCCTTCAGTGCATTTTGAAACTTTTTCTAAAATGCTGGGTGAAAACTGTTCATGTTCAACTAGCCAAAACCTTTAATCCTCCGTAACTCCATCGTCTCGGATCGAGGAGCACGATAGAAAGTTTCAAGTGAGGGCTTAACTGGGTTTAATAACCAGAGCATGTCTGCATTGCAGAACACCTCATCATATGACCAGATACAGAATACACACACAAGCCACACAGACACATAAACACATGTTCGCCCAGTCTCTTTGGCCACAGGAGGGGCTGAGAGAAGATTACACCTAACAACAAGAGTAAGAGCTCTGCAGAAGAAGAGAAGATTAGAGTCAGCAGCAAACATTCATCTGGGTTTCACAAGCACTGACATAAAGCTTACTGCATGCAGGCAAATACATAACCCAAGCAAACAGAGATAAATGTGATCATAAAAAAGAATAAAAACACTTAAAACACACAACTGTTCCAAATAAGCACCTAGAAGAGGAGAAAGAAAAGTAGTTTACTATCAGTAGTCCTCCTGAGTGGTTGAACAGAACCACTAAACTAAAGAGCTCACATTCTGTATCTTATCTACACTAAACCAGCACTTCATCATATCAATATCATACTTGACTATCCTGAAACATGTTCCTGATCTGCCCTGTGGTCAGAAGAGGGATTACAGAGAGATGAAAAGTTGTCCCAGAAGTGACCAGGAGAATATTTTGGGGGGGGGGCTCAGACATCCAGACATATAGCAGTGGTTCACAGTAGTGCTACTTTTTCAGAGGCAGAGATATCTGGGCAATGTCAGTATACAAGCCGCAAAATCCTCAAGGGATACAGAGGAAAGTGGTTAAAGTGGACTCTGTACGTCAGTGTTTCCATGCTGGAGACAAGACATTTCCTACATGACTGCACAGTGAATGAAAAGGATGTCACAGCTGGAACATCTGCTTTTATTAGACTGAATTAATTGCATTCTTTATTCCTCTCAGTACAGAGGAATAAAAGAGGTGAGCCTTTGTCTCAGAAAAGGGACTAAAAATGTATTTATTTTCTGTAATATTCATGATTACAGTTACAAACTATCTGTTTGTTGTTTTAATGTTTGTGTGTTAATCCTTTGTTTCCAAAAAAGAACAAAAAACATGGAGGATGAAAAGAGCCATGTTTTACTTTAAAGATCTTCTCTCCTGATGTTCCTCATCCAGTAAGTCGTCAGAGATGAGAGGAGAACTGAGTGATTGATGTGCTTCCTTAAACATCTCTGTACACCTGCATCTTCCACTCATGTATTTTTTCATGCAGCACTCGACTAAACACTGATCAACAGAGCAGTGTACACACACTGACAGGATGACGGAATCAAACACAGGAAGTCTTGCCTCGCCCATGTTAGCCTATCCAAGCCTTCGTACTTACATAAACTAATCTATTCATAATAGTTTCTCTCACTCTGGCTGATGTGTGTTTTCTTTAGGCTTGATGCCAGTGTTTGGTGTAAAACAACACATAGCTTTTATAACTCTGTTCAAAGGCTGCCCTGCTTCTCTGCTCTGGATCTTATCTCTTTCCCATGGAGAGCTTTTTCAGCTTTCGGCCTCCCATCCTGCCAGCAGTGTTAGATCTGGTGGGGAGGGCTGTGTGTGGGCGAGGTTATGCTTGCTTGTTTGTGAAAACTCCTAAAAACAGTCTGACATTTCACACATTTTCAGACAACTGGAGGAACATCAACATCTTTACACATTCACTTTGGGCTGTTGTGACTCCAGAGAGTGATTGAAACATTTTAGGTCAATAATCTAAGCCAATACCAACCAGGATGGTATTGCACATATTTAGTCAAAATGGTCAAGGTTTGAAGGTGTATAAACAGAATGGAAAACAAAGAGGCGCCTCAAATTCTTTATAAAGTCAGACTTATTTAGTATCACAGAATTTCTCCTCCCAAAGTGGCATTTTGGTATTGATCAAACACAGAAAGTGGATATTCTAGTTTTAATTACATTGATTGCAACAATTTATGCAAACAGCCTGCAGTGCTAAATATGCTAGGTTCAATACATTTCACATAGCAGCACGGTGACTGGCATTTCATGAACTGATCTTCAAATTATTTAGTTTGATACTACAATTATTACATGAATTTAGTATTTTAGCACAACAGAACTTGTTTAGCAGTTAACATCATACATGCAAAATGCACTTCCCATCAGCATGAAACTCACACTTTCAAGTAAGGAGAGCTTGTCACTGACAGCCACACATGCACACGCCACTGGGGTTTGAGATTGCGGAAGAGGTCTGCATTCCAACATGAAACAGATTGGAGTGGGGGCCCATGTAGCGTCTGTGGTGTGGAGCCCACGCCTCAGCTGAACGTTGACTCATGAATCAGACCCTGCTTGTGCTGTTTGCACCAATTTGCTGTGAACGTCCCAAAGACAAATAACTGCCACAGAGCTGTAACATCCCTGGCACGTCGCCAGCACACTCGTTGTCACTTCTGCTGGGTTTTAGCATTCCTAATTAATTTTTAGCAGGTCTTTGCTGCTCATATTGCAGTAAATAAATAAAAAAAACAACAACATCAAATGTTGTACCTTGTGAGAAGGAGAGAGATAGCATTTCATTTAAAGGGCTTGTCTAGTACCAATGGATGGAAGTAGATAAATAATTGAATGTGAAGAATAAAAGCAGATAAGATAGAAATACGAGACAAAGCAAACTTAAATCTTCTGAGAAGCATTTAGTTTGGAAGGGGGTGGGGCTGATGGGTAGAACAAAAAGACCCCAACCACATTCCCAGCTTGACAGACAGGTTTTCATATTGGTGGGAGCCTGGGATGCTTCTTTAGACTGGCGCAAGCCAGCCAACTGTTCTTCCACACAACAGATGACTAAAAATCTGTTAGGATGGACCCCACCGCCTTCAACACTCCTGACATCTTGACCTTCCCCCAATAATCAGAGAGTCAGTGAAGCCAGCTGTCTTCACATGGTGACAGAGATTTCACAGCAGAGCGGCGGGATCAATCAGATTTTCAGCTAAACACGGCCAAAGAGAGTTACATGTAGCGAACCATATTCACGTAAACATCCCCTTGCTTCTGTTGTTAGTGGCTGTGAAAAGTAAACTCCGACTGTGGAAAGAAGCATCTGTGTGTGGATGCGAGGGCCTCCAGCCAACCTTGTGCGGTCCGCACCACGCAGTCAGCCAGGCCACTAGACATTAAACCCTGAGGTTATCTCCTGCTCAAGTGGCGCAGTGTGCCGTCCATTACCTCACTTTACTATCTCCACATCCAGGAAAAGAGAAACAAGCTATTCATAGAGCCTCTCAAGGCCTCAGGCATAGCACAGGGTAAAGGAATCCATTGTAACACATGACAGAGTATGGTGTATTACAGCACACTAAACACCACATCCTATTGTATGTGAATGGCTGTTTGCAATCACTAAACAAATGTGAGTGTAATTTTGTCCTACTGATGACTATTTTGTTTTCACATGGACAAAACACATTAATTGCTGATTTTGGTGCAATAAGCAGTTACTTTCAATTCATGCATTGCACCATTTTTATTAATAACTGTTGCATTCAAATTTAACCAAAGTTGCACAGAAATGTGTCAACCTTGTGTAAAACCTTGAAAAGCATCAGAAAACCTAATAAATATTTACTGTACTGGAAAAGTGAAATGAATTCTACGTGTTCTCAGTCTTTCTTCTTTATCAGCGGGCTGTCATCAAGTAAAGAGGAAGTTTGTGATTTGATGCTGACATCACTAATGTAAAGAAAACATAAACATAATAGGACAAGAATCCAATCCTAAGCTTGTTTGAACACACAAAGCAAACAGAATTCATGGTAAATGCATTAGTGTAGGCTTTGGGTTAAAGGCCAACACAGAGAGATTGTGGGCTGTACTGTACATGTAGTTAATGATAAACCAAACAAACTGGGCTAGCTCTCTAGTCTGGCAAAACAGGACTTGTTGAAACTTGGATTATGTTAACAATTGCTGGTGAGTAAGGGAAACTGTAAAAGCCAAGCTTGTAGAATAACATCTCCAACAAGTTGTGTTTTCAGCTTTTCAAGTGAAAACGCTGAAGAGTGAGAGCAAAGCAAAGTAAACACAATTAAAACCATGGCTTCCTTCTTAAGCTTTAAGTAACTGTAAATCAAACACTCAGCAATCATAAAACTCATAAAAATATCACTGTGACAAACATATTTTACTAAAACAAGGAAAATAAAATGGTTTAACTCTCTCGTATATGTCAGATTTATGGCTTGCAGTTTCTTCACTGTGGAATTAAATGTAGGCCTTTAAAAAAATCTCAGAGTTTTTTGTTATTTTTCTCCCTTTTTCTTCTGCCTTTCTTTTGTCGGCAGGGTTCCATTCTGGTTGCTCCGACAACATAATTATGTGTAGTTAAGCAAAAGCCACAGAGAGGTGAGAGAGAGATACTAGCAAAGCAAAGGGGAGAGAGAGGGCTGGAGTGTAGTGGCTTGTCATTACTGGTCTGTTTGAACCCTATACAAAATAAGCAGGAAAAACTTGATTCTGAGCGAGTTTTGCTTTGTACCCTGGTCCTCATATTTCTCACTACGGGTCTGTTATTTAATGGTCAAAAAATCCAACCCTCAGAGTAAAAGCATATATTCTCCAAGACATAAATATTTTTAGTTTAAATATGAATAAAAACTCGTAAATGAGGATAAACTGTTTTTCTATTGAAGTGTGTCAAATCTTTTGTGGTCTCCATTCTGTGCTGAATTTCTGCAGATCCTATAATTTGAAGCACTTCATATTTCCCTTAGCTCATAGTAAAGATAAAAAAAAAAAAATCAGTCTCAGTAGAGTTGTTTTAACTTAGCAGATAATTCTCCGATACAATCCAACTTCAAAACTGCACAGCAAGTATTAGATTTATGTCTCATACGCTCAAAAGCCAGAAGCATCTGCACAGTCCAACAACCCACTGCACTTTGCAGTCATTCACACCTGAACACAGTCCAGCACTCACACACGTACCACTTTCTTTCTCCCATCTTGATTAGATTACAGTGAACGGGTTGGTGACAACCTCTGGGCATGCTTGAGGAGTGGTGGATATCTGAGCTGTCCTCCTCACCCTTCAATCCCAGCCAGTCAAGACAGAAAGAGATAATATATCTAAAGAGCTGACCTTACTGACGAAAGCAGCCTCTGAAGAATCCCGGGGACACATTTGTCAAAACAGTAAACAGTCAAAAAATAGCTAAAAACCTTAGAAATATTAATAAACCAATATGTCCTCCGAAAGCAAATGATCAACCTTGTTAATATGTCTCACAGCTTGGTTGTTGACAATAGATATGTTTAAATCCACTTTATCAGACAGAAAAAAACTCATCTCTGGTACTTTATTAAAATGTTAGGAAACGTCCACAATAAAAATAAGACTGAACACAGATGCAGTAATTACATTCTTTTCTATATAAATCCTCAAATTGATCTCTCTGACAAAAAACAGAAGTTGTGCCAAAACAGAAAGAGCTTTGTTCCCATTGTAGCATCTGACCACCTACTAAGGACCCTTTAGAGAAGCACTCACCCTGGAATTATCAGACCACTTCTCCCCCAAGGCTCCACAGGCCTACAGAGACCCCTGGGCCAAACACATCCTGCCCATCTCCTGAGAGATTATCCAACTCAATGAACACATTGAGAGCAGAAACACTGGAAGAAACCAGATCCTGCTATTCAGCTACATGTGAACCCAAACTCTTTATTCACACTCACAGCAGAGAGGAGAAAGAAACAGGCAGACATGGTGCACTTACTGGCTACTTCCAGGGAGGCGTTGTGGCTTACTGCTTCTCCTAGGTAATTGCGAGCAACACAGACATAGGAACCTTCATCCGGTTTGCTCCGTCGTCCATGGACGATGCGAAGGAAGAAGAGGGAGCCACTGGGCAGCAGCATGCGCTGAGAACGAGGATTGTCCCTGTCTGTTTCCACCCGTTCACCATCCTTGTACCACTCCACTGTTGGTGTTGGCCGCCCCTCTGCTTTGCAGTTGAGAGTGGCGGGCTCCCCTTTAGATACAATCAGGTCCGATGGATGCTCTACAATCTTGGGTGGGGTGTCCTCTTGACGCAGCCGTGATCCTGACAAAAAATACAAAGTATAAGTTTACATTTAAAGGACGTTATTCATTTTGAATTGATTTTAATAATTTTATTTTACTCTTGCCATGTACATTGTCCCCCAAATGACTACATTCAGCAATAACTGATAGTTGGATTGTCAGAAAAAGAATTGTTTTGTATTTAACATGCGCTTCCAATTAATGGATTTGTTTAGTTTTTTTTTTCTATTTTTGCAGTTTCAGAAAAACAATATTTTAAGTTTTAAAAAGTTTGGATAAAATGTTGTAGATTTCCACAGAACTGGCATTAGCACATTAATTTAAAGGGAAAAAAAACTGAATGTATAATTTAAGACAGAATGAGAACTTGCTGATGTAAGATGTGAAGACCAAATTGCCAATCTTGAAACCATTCTTCTTTAATTACAGTGAAAACTTCTTCAGTTAAGTCACTGCTGTAATGAAGAAGAAGGGTCATAGAAAAAAAAAAAAGAAGACAAAGAAGGCAACTGCAAGCAAGAATGGCAAACCTTGAAGTCAAAAGGAAATGAAAGATAAAAAGATAAGATATGGCTGAACCTCACAGTATTCTTATAAAGACGGCGGGATGGTAAAGGGATCACATTACTGAAGCAGCCAAATCAGTGTCAACAGCAGTGCCAAAGGAGTTAACACCCAACTGCTATCTCGGGTCATTACTATCTGTACTCTGACCAGTCAGCTGTGCCTATCAAGCCTGCTTTACATGCAAATTAGCTTCCTGTTGTTAATTCCTGAAGGGTGGGACTTGATAGCTGTGAATGCTCTAGAATAGCTGTTCGTCAGAGAAGGAGACAGAGAACTCTTCCCTCCTCACCATATTACCCAGTTTAGACCTTTGGAGCCCATTCAGTGCCAATTATAGGGAGATGGGTCTAATTGGAGGCACAGGCCTGCAATTAATTTGCCCAACTTCCCATGAACTTGCCATACTGCCTCATTTTTGTGCCATCCGCCCATCCCCCATTTCTTAGAAAACTGGTGCTGAGAAGGCATCTTCTCCCGGTCGCTACATACTTTAAGTAAAGTCAGCAAAATTAGTGACAGCTCTGTGCAGAGATTAATCACTTCAGTGCAAATGTGTAGTGTGGTCAGTGAAATATAATTAATCCAGCACTGCAAGGAAGGACATCAAGTTTGGGTCTCTTTTAAAGTCATGACTAAACAAACAATGATAAAAAACTAAAGCCACGTGCACATATTTAAAAGTTAACCGATTGACTGATGTATTTCTTATTTTATAGTATTTAATTTACTTTATTTTATTTACTAGGAAGATTCTATTGAGATAATATAACCAAAAACTTTGATTAACACGGTTGAGAACAATAAAACATAGAGAATCAAACAGAAAACCAAACACTAAGCACCTCTAAGCATTGGTAGTGAAAAAACAAGAAATAAAATGAGCACAGATAAATAAAATAAAATAAAAAATGTAATGAATAAAGTAAAAAAAAAAAAAAATATATATATATATATATATATATATATATATATATATATATAGTTTACTGTGGTGGGGGTATCTGGTTTTGGTATCTAGATTTTGGTAGGATTAAAGTCATCATATTTTGATTAAACACATTTTTGGGAGAAAACGAGAATCCATGTGCTTCCAGGCTATTTGAGTTGTCTGAATAACAATTAGGCTTATTAACCTCTATTTGCAACCTGCTCTCATCACAGCCTTTTGAACCTTGAAGCTAACATGGCTCAGCCCATTGGCCATACCGAGCTGACTCTGCTGGCATGCACAAGCCCATTACCACTCCAACAACTGCACCACCACCCTTCACCAGAGAAGACAGGCCAGTATGTTTTATTAACGAGATCTTTGAAGAGTTCTGCTGCAATCTGCTCTGCTTGTATGCCTCCTGATTTAGACACCTCCTATCTAATTTGAAATGGTCTTAAGTTTGGGTTTTCTAGGGGAGACATTAACTATTCAGATGTGACCTAACCAGAGGAGAGCGGTGCAATGAACAGTGCTGTGTTTGATCAGAGACTGTTCACTGTAGATAATTACACCTGATCTGCATGACTAACAAGCAGGCTTAGAATACAGTATACAATGGGATAAAGTTTCCTCCTGCTGAGAAGATGGAAAGAATAATTTGGTAAATTAATTTTAAGCTTACTGCTCAGGAGTCTGATAAGTTGTCTGTAATTTCTGAGAAAGTGCACGTTTTGAATGGTGAATAAGAGGGAGCATGTATCAGTTACAAAATGGCATAATCCCAATAGTGCATGTGTGTGTAACTTTTGCCATGTCGATCCCAACAGACACTTTGAGTGACCTCTGTTACTTCAGCTCCATTACCTCTCACCAGGAGGAAAAACATTGGCAATGTTCAGGATTATTCACAACTACTCCCTTTTACAGGTGCAGGCTTCGACACACTGGTGGACTAAATTCACTTCTTCTGCAAACAGATCCAAATGTGACACAGTAACAAAAGATGAGCCGAGTTCAAACTACACAACTGAATCAAGCTTTTAAGCGTCTCTTACTCACTTCACTTTGAGTCATCTAACCCTCCATTTTTTTCAAAGTGCTGCCCTTCCTTCTCCTCTGCTGCTTTCAAACACCCCTCCTCCTTTTCTTTTCTACCCCCCCTCTCCCTCCCCCCATTTTTGCTTCCAGACAGAATGTGAGATGAGCTAATGCAACACAGAGCCTCACCAAAGGGAAGCTGGGACTTCTACTGCAAGGATCTGATCGATTAATGCCTGAGGCGAGATTCTCCTTCTCCCTTAACCCTCTCACTTGCTAGTGAGCTCCTAGTTTTTCTTTTCTCATTTACTTATATACACACTCTTACACGCTCACAAACTTAAATAAACTGTGCTTCAGGGAGCACTTGCTTTCTGTGGAGGTAATTAAAAAAAAATCAACAATTCTCTGAGTCTTTTCTCTGTTTTATAACAAACCTCAGAAATCAACAACAAAGCTCAACAGAAATAAGTAATACAAAAAAAGTTGCCACAACCCAATTCACATAACCACAACAAGGGTCTGGAGCTAAAAACTGACCCACTTATTGTGCACACATGAACATTTAGGATGGATGAGACATGTGTTCACTCCAGAAGCTAAAATTATGACCCCACTCTGGTCACTCATAAACATAGAAAGATGATGAGATTTGTGAAGTTCTTAAGAAACCCAAGTTGTTCTGCTTGCCACTGGATTGCTAGTCAGTATTCAATATCATGATTCTTATAAAATAAAAAAATCAGTCTGTGTTTTGGAGCCAAATTTGCATATTTCTTCAATAAAAATATGGACATGTGATTGCTGTTACCTATGAAAATATCACAATGTAACTTCCAAAGCAGGGATATTTTTTATGTAGTGGGCTGTATTGGACTTTATTTTCAAGATATGAAAAAAAAAAAACATTGTTTAATGTGCACAACGATTGCTTAATACAGGTAATGTTAATAGCAGATAGCTTTCAATGAGAACAGTTACTGTACGGCTAAATGTAAAATGTGAACTACCAAAAAACTGCAGCTAAATCTGCAAGTCAATGGTTTCTTAGGGCTACTGTGCTAGCATCCATGGAATTTAGAAATCAACCCAAATCGTCAATGTAAAAGCAGAGAAGAAGAATGAGGGCAAGAGGTAAAATCCATTTGGGGTTAGTTCAGTAAGAAGCAGGTTATCCCTTAACTGCATCACTTCTGCCCTTTGCAATTAAACGCTCATGTACCCACACAAGCAAAATCTTGTGCACAACAATTTAAATATTAATTACTTTCCAGTAATATGTTGGGAAAACTGACATAAAGCTGCAGAGAAGCAAAATGACAGCCAAAAAAGTTTAATAAATAAACTCAGTGAAAACAATTACCTAGTGGCAGCAATCAGTTCCAGCCCAACGATTCCCCTAACCTAAAAAAAGTGCTTGTTTCTCATAGTCCTTTTCCATGGCTACTATCTTGGCAGAGTTTGAGGTAGAGAGGGGGCCAGGCACATGCCCTTTACCTAAAAGAACTCACAGGGGAAAAGGACAGTGAAGCAATTTAGATGTGTTGTCACTGTGGTCCCCTGAGCTAGGGAGACAGGATAATGTGTCTACTTCCTTGAATGATAAAACAGCTTCACAATGCCCTACTATTCACTCTAATTCCTGCCATAGTACAAAGGTAAGGTGCTTGTTTCACCATATGAGAGAAATGGTGATAAAGTTTAATTTTCCACCATAACAATGCTGAAGGTCACAGAATCTCATAAAAATGCACTAAAATTGACAGGTGTTGCAGGCGTGTGACACATGTCATAACAAACAACCTACATCAGAAGTCCAGCGAGCCAATGGCTGAGACATGCTGCATGGAACTATGATAAGGGAGGCCGAGCACAGTAGGGCACTCCCTATCTACAGTCCCATTAATCTGTGATTAGGGGACTTAAGAGGGATTTATGGCAGAGATAAGAGCAGAGGGTGTGTCCCCCGGGGTAGTCAGGCAAAGACTGGAGCCATGCCTGCTCAGGATGGGGTGGGCTGGGGTTGGGGGTTGGGATCAGCCAATCTAATGACTGAACCCAAAAGAAAAGGCAACCCTTTCTATTGAATTAGAGAAGATAAGAGTAAGAGGGGGCAAAGATAAGGCAGAGACAGAAACAAGCAGAAAAGGCACAGTACTGTATTCCACCTGATCGAATGACACGAACAGGAAAGTGAAACTGAATCTTTTACCATTTCAGCCCCACAATCCCACCCTGGAATGTGCTGCGTGAATGACTTTGCCAGTTGCATCAGATCAAACCTGTTTTTAATGTTACACAAGGCTATCGCTTACACGCCTAAGAAGCAGGATTAGAGCCCCGAGTGTGAGTGTGTATGGAGACAGTAGAGGTGGGGTGATGGATAGCTTCATGGCCTCTTTCTCTCCTCATCTCTTTGTGTGCACTTACCAAACAGAACAGAGTATTGTTACCTCACTTACACTACAGCGGCACTTGAGAACAAATATCACTTTACAAAAAAATTGTACCTCTCTCCAAATCTGTGATTTTTCTCACTCAAACAAAACCTGATGCTTCTTACCTGCAAGTTTGTACACACCACTGCAACCCAACACTGCATTATTTGATTGTTTTTCTCTTATCTGGTGTCACAGAAACTGACACACACTCTTATAGTTAAATACAATCCACCTATTGATACTTGAGTAAAATGTGACAATGAACAAAGCCGAGACGGTATTACATAAAAATTAGCTACATGATTAAGGTTAACAATTTAAAATAAATATGCAACACTATACTCATAAATATTTCTTTTCTAAAAAGCAATTACATGGAAATAAAGGCTGTTGTGTTTCCATGATTATAGAATAAATGTATTCTTATATTGGGATACAAGGGTTGTCTTTGATATAAGAAGGCATACCAACCAGACAGAGAATTTAAGATATTTTTGAGCAACATTGTGTTTTTAGTGTGCATGGAAGAAGGGAATAAGGAATTTCTGATATCATTAGGTATCACAATCTGTATATTTAAATATCATAGGAAGGACAAACTGGGAAGCACTTTCAGACAAAAGTAGAACATGCAATGCATCAACCTATCAAATAACATGCTTCAGTTCAAGTTTTATAATCATGATCCTAACGATCTCTTCAGATCAGTCAGAATTGCTTTATTACCTTTGTGGCCTTTGATCATTCTGTCATCGGCACTACAGACATGACAAATCTGCTGATGATAGCATGAGTGAATCCCCTTCCTTTGCTTAAGGCCAAGGGTTACCAAAGCTCAGTAAGCTCCCAAGCTCTAAAATTTTTCCACTGATGGCTCATCAGTACGTTAACCAAGTTAGATTCCAAGACCTGGAGCACCAGCTCTAGTTCCTGGCTGTGTCAGATGGGAAACACATCCCTTGTACTCTCCAGGCACAACGAGCCAAGCTGGGAGACAGATAACACCACACAGTGCTCCTATGGGAGGCTGGGGCCCATCCTGTGTCGAGGCTCTGATCTAAATCTAAGATAATAAGAGCAGTATTTCCGATTCTATTGCAGGTTTTTAAAATAACATATCATACACATTTTCAATACACAGGGCAAGTATGATTAAGGAAGCTCAGGAACAACTTAAGAAAACCAAAAGAAAAATTGTTATTTTACTGATTTTATTGATGGTTAAATTGCTTGAAATATTTTTTTCAGGTATAACAAAACAAAGAAATGCATCTATATTTTACCTAAAAATTTTATATACATAATGAAAGTAAATCAATAAAAGCAAACAAATAAAGCAAGGGGAAAACATATCACCCAATAATATAGTTATAACACAAACCCTGGGGACACAATTGAGAATGAGTTGTTGCTCTTCCCGATGCCAATCTGCTCCAGTGAGTGTCATTAGAAACAAAAAACAAAAGCTGTCAAACTTTGCAGAAGGTCATGAGGGGCAGAATTTATTCCTGTGGGATAAATTCAATTCATTCTCTATATCATATCAGTTCTCATGGACAAGCAGGAAATCTGGGGTGGAAAAGACTGCAATGCTTGTTAAGAAGCTGCCTGTCAAATTGGCTTTGGAAACCTGGCAGATGGGCTGAACGGAGAGCTGGGCGGATGCAAGCAGAGAGTCAGTCTGTCTCTATGCTTGTGTGTCAGTCTGTCTGTTATTTATCAATCTATTCACAATGCGACTTTCACAGACTCACATACTCAAGCTGACCCCGCATTTCCACAGTGACGACCTGAGAAGAAAACTCAGTCTATACTTCTTATGAACACCGGTGTCAAGGCTGTCATTCTCTCAGCAGAGCAAACCTCCAGGAAAAAGGGCCTCAATTAATGTGGAACCCAGATGACAGGCTGAGACCTTCTAGCTTCTGTATGCAGCGTAGCCAAGACGCTGAGTACAGAAGGCGGGATTAGAGAAATGAAGCACAAGGGAGTGAGTCGGCTATTACCTCTTGTTTTTGTTTTCCAGCATTGCTAGTTTTTAATGAGGTTTGACCAGCACAATCTCAGTAAACAAGAAGGATTTTGACAACAGCAGCACAGGAAAAGCAAGAGCAAATTAACAGACTGGTATATTTCCCCCCAGGGGAAAGTAAGTCTCTCATTGCTGATTTATTCCTTAAAGACTAAATGAAACAATTCAGTATGTTGTTATTTTGAATTTTTTACACAAATATATTTGAATAAATGAATAAAAACATACTACAATGAGAGGAGTATTGCATGGTTAATCTAAATAAAACTGCTGTTGCTCATTTTGGTGCATTAGCAACAACATTGTGAGGTAGTCTGTTCTTCACATGGTCAATCATAGCACAGTTCCTGGTCATGGGGGTTGCAATAGGTAAGGAGGCAGAGCAAACTTTGCAGGGCAGTGAGAAGGAAGAAGGACCAACAACGTACTCAACTGGCACAGCCCAGCCACAAAGAGTGCAGCATGTGGGCTAGCTGCCAAGTAAATGAACAACTCTGAAGGGATGCCAAAGTGGTTCAGGGCAGGCAAGGCCAAAAAGCACCTAATGCTTTTTAAATGTTATTTATTTGATTACTGGAGCGATACAGTTCCACTGTTAGACCAGCATTAATTTACAAGCCCTGAGAGCAGAGCTGATGACCTTAACTGCTTATGTAGGCTATTCTAAATGCTCTGCCAAACACATTACAAGGCAAACCTCAGACAGCTGGGTGCTGGAAAGGAATTTTATTTACAGCATTCAATCGAGGGTACAATGGTAAATGTCTGTGAGCTCCAACTTGGCACTCATCTTTCTGGTGCCCTTTAGGTTACGAGGGGTGAGCACGGATCACATACTACTGAAGTGTCAATGTTTGCAAGCTTGTGTAAGTGATTATGTACAACAGCGGCTCACATGTAGCTGTGGAGGTATTATTAAATAGAGTCTTGGCTTCCGTAGCATAGGTTAAGACTCTATGGAGCCATGTGGCAAAATGACTCCAGCATGGGCTTGCTGAGAGGGGCATGGCCCAATTCCAGCCAAATGGAACACAAATTGCCCCAAACTATTCAAAACCTGGCCTGGAAAAATAAAAAAGGGATGTAAGGCTTGCCATGTGATGCACAGTAAATATTTGGTCAAAATTAATGAGAGGGCAACGTCTGCCAAGAAGCCTTTTTCTAGACATCCACAGAGAGTAGACTGTGCCCAGTTTGGCATTAAAAAGAAATTTCCTTCTGCAGACAACTGGCCCGTGTGTTTTCCAGCACCTACTTACCAACTCCCATCCAAACACATACCAACTGTCCAGGTACACAGCAAATCTAAGCAAATACAGTTTCCTTCCAGCTTGCTAATCAAAATGCTTAATTACTGTATATAAATATCCCAAATTGTCAGCCTGCTATACTTTACAGAGGAAACACCTTCAGACATCTGGATTTTGGCAGAAACCAGGGGGGGGAAAACAAATTTACACAAGGCTGTTTTGATGACAAATGTATTCCTAACCAAGACCTCCAAACTATTTTATTAGTGGAAATAAGATCAGATTTCCTTTCCAGTGATACTGAACTGCAACAAGTTTGTTGAAAGTTTAATCAAGTGAAAAGTGGCCAGCAGAGAAGTGTTTTTTCTCATGGAGAAGTACTCTCTCAATGAGGTTTACTGTACAGACAAACTCAAAGTAAGTGCTCTGGTTAGATTAGAAATAACGACTTTTAAACATCTAACTCAGATTTAAGTTCAATTCAATTTTAATGTGAAAAGGAAAAACTTTGAAGTTGGTTTCACTGACCCAGGAAAACATTGTGGAAAAGACTTTCATTATCATTAATGAGCAGAGCTGGTCACAGAAACCAATAGTGTTCTCTGACTAAATTAAGTTTGGATAACACAAGATATCAAGGCTGACTGTAGCAGGAAGCCGACATGAAGTGCTAGACGAAAAATAATTACAGGCTGCTTTCAGACATGTCGCAATAGTGTCTTCTGAACAAAGAAAGGTGAGATAATGGAGTCAGGAGGATAGAAACATGCTAACCATTTCAAGGATAAAGCCAAAGACTAAAATTAGCAGAGAAATGCAGCAAAATGCTAATCCAATCCTGTCTTTAGAGCCTAAAGAGCCTGATTAAAGCCAAAGACTATTTTTTTATTTAGAGCTTTCATTGTGTGGGTAGAAAAAATGGACATCAGAGGAAGAGAGTGACTGCCAAAGAAGGAGGGAGTTACAGCTGAGTAAGACTGAAAAAGTTGACAGGAAGGATGGAAATTACAAGCTCTGCTGATAATCTTTCATAAATTAAAAGTATTTTTTAATTGTTTAAAAGTAAATTTTCAAAGGCTTTTTGTATGATAATATTGACATAATAAAAGTTCAGTCGTGTATTTATGTTTAAACAAAGCCAATAAAATTACACAACACGTCTTATCTTCAGTGAGTAAAATGACAAATGTTTGGCATTAATGTCTTCATTTCAGTGGTGACATCAGATTTAGCATGTCACAAATTTGCAGAGCGTGGTTAACCCTGATAATAGAGCAGGATTAAAGTTAATCTCCCAACTCACAGAAACTGTATTTGCATGTTGAAAAATCACCCAGTTATGTGAAGCCTCTTCTCCATGGTTACAGCTAAATGGTGGGACTAGCTCTGAAAAGCAGCCCTGTAATGGTGAATTTCAAGGTGACCTTCTCATTAATTATGTTTTGCAGAGCTTCCCTTTAAATAGAGCAGACCCCTCCTCCTTTTATCACCATCTTTTGTGTGATGGAATTAGCCCCCAGGAACTGCCAAATTTAGTTAGTGATTTAACTCTGGATGAGAAAGAATCACCAAAACACATGAATAGCACCTCACAAAATATATAAAAGTGTTTCTAAATGTAAAATAACTAGAGACTAATGTTTTGTCTGGATGAAAACCCTGTCATTTCACAGAATCTTAACTATGACAGCACAAGTGTAAGAGGGATGAACCAGAAACATTAATTGACTAATTAGCTGCCTCTCTTTTAACTGCTAATTTAATCCATCCCTCACAGTTTTTAATGGAATTTTCCTCTGTCGGTTTTAACGAAAGAGTGGTTTAGCATTTCAAAAGTGTATCCAGGCTTTTAAATGAGAGGGTAATAGAATGGTCAGAGAGGCTGGGAGGAGGCCTGAACTCAGGGAGGGGGAAAAGAAAGAAAGGATATGGCAAAAGGCTGTCCTGAATGCCATCCCTCAGTCTCCCCAGTGGAGAAAATGAAAGGAAAGGAGGTCTGAGGCTTTTTGAAATGCACAGAGCACCCCATGGTAGCATAGCTTCACCACTACAACACCAGGACCAGGGAAAGCCCTCTGGGAGTTCCTGAGCGTGCAGAATTAGCTACATGAGAGAAGTTGATCATATGATTCTAAACCCACAGTGCCATAGTGAAGCTGTGCTCCATCTTTCATTTACTCAACAAAATTAACCTCTCCTTTTCCATACATCTCCACCTGCTTTCATTAGTTTTTTTTCAAGAAGAAGAATGAAAACTGCAACAGCATTCCTGCCACACCATTTTTCACCACTACCATCCTAATCAGCACATTCAGCGCCACAAGGGACCACTGAGAATATGCAATGCGAGCATTGGAGCTAGATCAAAAGTATTCCCAGAGCGGGTGTACCGTAGAGTGTTTGACTCCTCTGTCCTCGTCGTTCTCCATCCATCCACCCCCCCCACCCACACAACCCCAGAGCAGCCTTAGAGCAGAAAGGCTTCTACTCATCCCACACCCTCAGCCTCTCATGAACCATTCTCATCCCCTCCTCCAATGCCTTACAAACTCCCTGTTAAGGCAACACAATGCAGTCAGTCTCACTAGTCCCATCCCCACAGGCTTTTGTGTGTGTGTGTGAGTGTGTTGGCCCGTTTTATTTAAGAAAAACTCAACACTGACCAGTCACGAAAAAAAGGCAAGCCTTAAAATTTGAGCCAAAACAAAGAAAAAAAGGAGGGAAGGTAGGGGGTGGGCGTAAGAGGATAAAGTGATTCTTTAAGCCTCCTTTCACCATCAGACAAGAACACAAACCCCCCGTCACTGTCCTTTCTTCTTACTCACGTCTATATTACTGTCATCATGGGGAAACTAATATTGGACTGGCACTAGTTACTGTAAAGTCGAAGACAAAGTAGGTTACACATTTTGGGGTTCATTTTTCATGACAGAAAAAGCAATGACAGCTTATACAGACAGAAACCAGACAGCACCTTTCATTTGATTAGCACCATTTAGTTGGAGTATTTGTCCTCCATGTCAGCCGTTAGGACGAGATACATTATTGGGCTTTTTTCTACTGGCTTTAGTTCTCCAGCTCCATAAAACAAACAACAAAACATGTTTTAAAGTTACATTCTTGAGTATCTTAATGTAGAAGGTCAGAATCCAGCTGCATGTTGCAAAAGTGACAAAAAATCATGACATCATAAGAATCCAGTATCCAAAAACTTCCCAGACTCACATCTGGACTGAATCCAGGTGTGACACTGCAGTTCATCTCTAAACTATTGAAACAAACAAAAACGATATTTGGACAGTGTTCTGATAAAATCATTCCAATCCTCTGATTCTCCTTGAAGACTTGTATCAACTGAGCTGGAGACACGGCAAATTATAAACTATTGACGTCAGTTGGATTTGTTAATTTAATCCAATTAGGCAGCACTTTCAGGTCATTAAAGGAAGAGCCGTCGGAGGAAAGAAGATCATTAAGCATTACTGGCTAATTTATCTACCCTCAAACAGACTGCTTTGAAATGTTTATCTTGTCAGTCATTAATGACTAAGCTGTAGTTCCCATGAAGAGTAAGAGAATAAAAACTGCCCTCATACATTCCTCCATGTGCTTTAATTCAGTCAAAGTCTGCCTAATCCAGGATTTCAGGGTGTATAAGCTTGTTTTGTTGGGATTAGGATCTCATTAATGTGCACTAATGGAAGTTATGGAGATTCCGCTGTACTGACACCGTCACCTCACACAGGTGTGAGATTTTTCATCAGAGAAAATGAGTTGACACATTCAAGAGTCCTGCTCATTATATTCCTGAGAACGCTTAATGTTTTACAGATCTTACGTTTAGGGGTTATAAACTCACAGAAACACCACGATTATGGAGCCGTTTGAAACATCAGAACCGTTTAACGCCACTGATAAAAAGCGGGTAACTGTGAAAGATGTTGAAGGCTTTATGAGTACATTTTCAGGTAATGCGAAAGGCAGAGACAGAGATAAGTTTCACCTGTGGTCTCTGGTCATTAAATGGTAGCGGAACCTGCTGTGTCTTGTCATTTCAGTGTGATGTAGGAGCCAAAAGGCCTCTGCAATTTATCTGCACTTATGAGTCAATTTGTCATGACCTGCACATCTCAGCGTTGCGGAGGCTGGGGCTGATTGTCAGGGCACCACTCCCAACTGTCCACATTTTTATCAGCTAACTCACACTTACGTGATCTGTTGTGATGGATAAAATCCTCCAGAGACTTCAGGGCAACATACTGTATGTGTAAACTCGAAGAAAAGAGTCTGATATTGCCGTTTCATCCTCTGTGTTAATTTATATATCATTTTAACAACAGTTATCTCTTCGGGATAATCCAGGGTTTCCCACTGAGTGTAGCCACCTCTTTACCTTCATCTGGATGGTGTTTGTGAGCCGAGTGTGAGGTCTCATGAGCACTCAGAGGCAAGATAACAAGCATTTAGTGTATAGAAGGAGGACAGATCACTGATAACAGGGTGAGACTTGACAGGTGAAGGTATCAATTTACAACCTTCAGACAGAGCAAAGTGGCAATAAGCAAGTCATCACAAGTTTGACAGGGCAAAAGCCAACTAATCCCTCTCATTTTATTTTACAGACATGAATAGAATAAATAAAAAAAAACACCTTTCCTATGTCTTCCAATCTGACCAGCAGTGAAATTACCTTATAATTCAAAGAGTTTACTTAAAATTAGGGTCTTGTATACATGAAATTAAAGTTAAAACTTTAATTCTCAGCATATATTCAATGAAAACTTTGTCACTATTTCCAGTGAATTCAAATGAGTCATTTTCAGCATTTTTCTTGACAAGTGGAATGGCAGCCAATTTTCCTGACTCTAGTTTCTCAGGCCAGTCTTTTGGGTTTCTGCTGTTCAGTTCATCTCTGTGAGCAGACCCTATCACACCACCTCACCATAAAACACCCCCAGACATCTCCACACTTAGGTGTAATTGGAAACTCTGGTGTATGAAAGACTTTCTCACAGGACAGGACTAGTGCTGGCTCATGAGACGGCTGTAGTTGGAGCAGATGGAGCCACCACCTAGTTCTTAGTAGTAACCTCTGACCCTACTTCCTGTCTAGGTTCTCCACCAATTCCTCAAACTATAGACGAGTTAAAGGTTTTCTTTAAGACCACTTTACTGTTTTTATAAAGAAAGAAAAACACCAGTTTAATGGTGTCAGGAAGAAAAATACTGATGATACAACCACCGCAGACCATGAAAGAAATGGGATAAAAGAGATTTCTTATTAAAGACTGAATGGATTATTCTCAGTTTTTGTCTTTGAAGTTAGTACAACTGAAACATGATGAAAATCCATGAAAATTATTGTCAGTTTCAGGGACACATTCAGGGAAACAGACAACAAATTTGGGCTGGTAAGCCATAATGGCTTGTCAGGTTTAAACTTGAAAACAATTACGCAGAGAGTTACGCAGGTAATTATAGGTTAGCCAGAGCAATATAGAATGACTGGACTCCACGTCTGCTATAGCTACAATAGAGTATTACATTGACAAATAAATAATTGAAATATATTTCACAAAACCTCTTATTTATTGCAATTAATTACATTAATTGAACATGTTTTGCTCAACTTCTTTTTGTTTAAAAATCAGAATGTGTTCATGTTTACGATGCCTTCTTCTTAATGTCAATGGGATGATTCACTTCATAACTCTGAAGTAAGTGACCTGGAAAACCCCAGCTAGCACGGTCCAGAAACTCCATAAAGAAATCCATGTGATAGGTTAAGAAGGAAAAATGTGCAAGATAACAAAAAAAAAAAAAAAAAAAAAAA